>JAKCPI010015136.1:0-46130 GCA_023213315.1 Euborellia annulipes | reverse complement strand
ATAATAACATTTATAGAGTATTTATTGTTAAAAGATCAATGAAAATCAACCAAATGCATTAAATAAATTAAAGCTACCATTCTGACATCTCTTTTCAAATTTTTGAATTACTTGGGCATAGCCTTTTTTTATGACAAAAACCCATCTAAACACCTTCGCTCCCGTTCCCCCTTAATTGGGTGGCCTTCCTCCAAATGCCACTAATATTTTGATAAATATAAATGGCTGTCAGCAGTTGAAAGGGAAAAAAAATACGCCTCTTTTTTCTGTTTATTTACCGAATAAATTTAAATATAAATAGCTATTTTACTGACATAATTATAATATGACAATATATAAAAAACAATAGGCTCTAGGGTTTGTTTTTGTTGATCTCGAGCTCCCAATTCAAATCCCTATGTTTTATATTGTATAGACCTCATATTTTTATTATTTTATAGATAAAAATATACATATTTTAATAATTACTCCTCAACAATGGACGTCAACAATCACGGCGCCCATTGTGGGGGTTTGAGATTTTCGAGAGTGCGGTAGAAGACCGCAGAAGGGGCGGGGGGCAGATTAAAAAAATCTGGTGTGACTAGTGGGCGGTGAGAAACTATTTGCAATAACTAGAAGAAGCTTGATGGTGAAATATTCTCATATTAAATTTAATGATTGGGAATAAATTTTTTTTTTTTTGTCCAAATCATTTTTCTCTCGCTCTCTCTCTCTTCTATTTCATCTCTCCTTCCGGGGTTCCATCCGTTTAAATCGCTGCTAATTCAATATCCCAAACTCAATTCCAGGCTAATATTTTCTCTCCGTCTTGGGAAAACGCTTTCGTCACCACTCATCGACACTAAAATAAATTTTTTTTTTTTTTTTTAAGGAACGAAATAACAACTCAATTTCTATTTCAATATATTTTACTTTCTCTTACCTATATATGAATCTACCAGGTATACTGTATACATAGGGAGAAAAAGTATTGGATATTTGATCTCGAGATTTTGATGGAAATACACGTTTTGATGGTGGGTTCACAAAATCATTGCTGGTCATATAACATGGTCGCTTCCAAGCGTTTTGATTTTAAGCGCCGTATGTGGTGAATGAGGTGAAATCCACTGAAGAAGGAGTGTCGATAGGTCTCCGAAATATTTGTAATTATTGCCTTGCTAACCATTAAAAAATTGCTGAAAATATAGCGTTTTTTTTTTTTTTTTTCAAATTTCACAAAATTGTCTGTCCTGTGAACAAAATATATCAAGAACTAACGAGGCAGAATTTTTATATTTTAAGTTAGGTACCCCCTCTGGCACACGCAGCTTTTTAACAAATTTAGTATTGGAAGTTTTTTTTTTTAATATAGCTGGTTAATTGATGTAGTAGAAGGAGATTAAAAGAGAGAGCAGCTAGTTATGTATTCTTTTATTAAACCCTCAGTGCTGTCGTTTCGGTCCTGTTTAGGCCCATCCTCAGAGCATTAGGGTTTTTTTTTTATTTATTATAAAAAAAAGAACGTTATATATCTTTTTGTGTAAAGCAATTGTAATTTGAATAAATGTTTGTTGACTGCAGGTCCCGAGAAAGGACGCGATTGGCGTCCGAAACGTCGACTGAAAGAAACTAAATAGTTTTTTTTTTTTTTTTTATTCTCCTTGGCTGCAAATCCATTTCCTTAAGCATTAGGGTTGACATTATAAATTTCAATTTCCACATTTCACCTATATTTAACATTTTTGGTCGATTTTTTTTTACAATATAAATATATGATAAGTAGTTGAGATATTTTCCAATGGTAAAGTCTGCGAGTAAAATTTTATGTGATTGTTCTATCGAGTTTGGTTTATGAAAGATCTGAGGATGGCCCTAAACAGGACCGAAAAGTCAGCACTGAGGGTTTAATAAAGGAAAATATAACTAGCTGCTCTCTCTTTTAATTCTCCTTCTACTTTTTAACAAAGTACTAGTACTTTACTGATGTACTTTTTCAGTTTTTTTTTTTTTTTAGATTTTCACAAATTTTGCTTTAACAATTTTTATTAAAATTCTTAAATTACTTATTTTTTAGATCCTCTTTAAAATGTATATTCTCATTTTGTTCTTGAAATATTTTGAAGCACACTTTACTCATGTACTTCATAAGAAAGATAAAAGCCATGGTAACAAAATATATTTTCCCATGTATATAAATTTTAAACAAGGAAGGGAGCAAGAGCAGCCAAAAATTAATGTCTTCGACAATGATGATTCTTACTGATTAAGTCAATGAATAACTCACCAATAAATAGAATACAGAATAAATGTATTGTGCCCTAATAATATTTAATGCTTTTGGTTGATTTTTATTGATCTTTTAACAATAAATACTTTATAAATGTTATTATATATTATGTATCTTTTATAAAAGCATAAATATAGCCCAAATATAGGCTAATACTATATCGTCTGTTAGACTAGCTTGCCATCTATTGCAAGAATGCTGAACTAATTTGACAGTTGATTTTTAAATAAATAATCTAAGCTTATTTTAAAAATTTCTTAATTAATATGTGATTAATAATAACAATAAATTCATTTTTAAATTTAAAAAAAATTAAAGATTATTGGGACAGATTGTTTTATTGTAGGCCTATTTGCTTGATAACAAAAAAATTAATTACGATATTTTTTTAATAATTCATTAAAAAAATTATAGCTCGATGTCCTACTAATCTCTTCAGTTATATAAATGTTTCTTCTTGAATTCCAATGTACCGTACTGCCGGTTATCGACACAAAAAATCAGGTGGGACAAGCACAGAACACAACTTGAAATTACCGAAGGTGTGCTGTGCGACCACTCACACCAGATTTATATATATTAATAAAATAACTATTTTCCAGAGCAATTATCATAAAATGCGAGTTTTCCATCAGCGGCTACAAATTTTCAATTTAATTAAAATTTATTTTATTGTTTTTTTTATCCACTCTCCCCCTTTTTTTTTCTCGCTAAATTTAATTATCCACAGTCAAAATAAAAAAAAAAAAAAAAAAACGGCTATAGATTTTATACCAGTTATTAAAATTAAATTTAACAAATTCACTTATTCAGCTTTTTTTTTTTATTTAATCCTCTTACGCCACTTCACTTTCCATTTGACCAGATTCTATGTAAATGGTGAGTGAATTCTTATAATTGGAAAAAAATTCTCCCTCCTCTTTTTTTCCTCTCTTTCTGTCACCTTGCTGCTCTCTCTCTCTCTTTATTCTAATTGAATTAATAAAAATATATTTCTAATTAAACCTTTTGTTTTTCTGTAAAGAAGAAAGAGAATATTTGAGATTCAATTGGAATAATAAACAATCAAATTTTGTATTCTCAAATCTATTACACTGGGCAATAGTGATTTTGTTGACTGAGAATTTGAAGCTATTTCTGGGTATTTGAGTAGCGCTGATTCCAGAAATGCCATCAGTTTTGCCCCATCACGTCAGATTTTGAGCTATAGAGAAAATAATATTTTAATAGAAAATGTGCTCTAAAGCGGCTCTAATTTTATATTACCTGGATTTTTTTAAGGCGACACCCCGTCAAATTATGCAGATAGCTATAATACATATAAATTTTAAGTTTCAGCCCAATCGGAGGTCATTTAGACGTGCCGCAAACGGCTAAAAAGTTTAGAAAAATCGAATTTTTTCAGTTTTTTTTTGCTTTGGTCACCCCTAATACAATTTTAGATATCCCTGAATGCAAAAAACATATATTTACGATATTCTATAGTTCTTTGGCTTTCTAAAAATTATTCATTCGTAAAAATCTGTTAATTATTAAGAAAATTATGAACAAAAACGTCAGCAAAGAAAAAACACAAGTACACTCACTGGTCGAAAAAAATGAACTTCAATTGAATTAAAAAGCGAAGTCTATCTACGAGAAGCTTATGTATCCTCTCTGAACATCTGGTCACGGGCACTAACTTTATTAATAAAAAAAAAACATTTCTAGAATCTCATATCTTTCTTTATACTTGTAAAAGAAAAAGAAGTTCATTTTTTTCGACCAGTGAGTGTACTTGTGTTTTTTCTTTGGTAACGTTTTTGTTCATAATTTTCTTAATAATTAACAGATTTTTACGAATTAATAATTTTTAGAAAGCCAAAGAACTATAGAATATCGTAAATATATGTTATTTGCATTCAGGGATATCTAAAATTGTATTAGGGGTGACCAAAGCAAAAAAAAAAAGCTGAAAAATTCAATTTTTCTAAACTTTTAGCCGTTTGAGGCACGTCTAAATGACCTCCGATTGGGCTGAAACTTTAAATTTATATGTATTCTAAATATCTGACATATTTTTAAAAGGTGTCGCCTTAAAAAAATCCAGGTAATATAAAATTAGAGCACATTTTCTATTAAAATTTTATTTTCTCTATAGCTCTAAAATCTGACGTGATGGGGCAAAACTGATGGCTTTTTTGGAATCAGGGCTACCCAATAGCTTAAAAAACCCCGGGCAACAAGAAAAAGGTCTTTTTTGTTCTCTTCTGTTATCGGTAACTAAATTTTAAATTACTAATTTTTCTTAAAGAATTCAGGGAATTTTTTATTGAATTTGAGAAAGAATAAATTTAATTTAAAGATGTTTTCTAACCAAACCGCCTTCATGTCCAACTCCTTTAATTCGTTTAAATCAGATGAGGAATGCAGTCAGAGAGACAGCAAGAAGTTGTCTGAGGCTCTTATCTCGGCCACAACAACAACCACCCCCCTTCCACGTCTACAACTCTTTTAGGGGGCAAAATAACCACTAGACTCGGCCTCATCCGATTTGTTTCGTTTCTTGTCGACTCGACAAAATGTCTTTTATGTAATCCCTTATTTTGTTTTTGTATTGGATTAAAGCGAATTTAATGAGAAGTTGAATTGTTAAATTAAGGAATACTAAAAATTAATTTCAATACTAGATATATTCTGATTTTTTTTTTTTTACTAGAATAAACAGACTTGTTTAATTTCATGGGGTGAATGAGATTTATGTTTGAAAATTTAGCAAAAAAGTCCAACTATTTTACGAAAATTTGCTAAAAGATGACAGGATGGTAGGGCTATATTTAATATAATGTATTTGTTTAATTTAATCGGAAAATTAAATGCAAGTAAGACAACACAAGGTTTTTTTGTTTATTGATTCTCCGATTAAATCATAATATTTCAACTAGAGCCAACGGTTTCCAGTTTAAAATTAATTTGTTCAATTTTCGTTGATCAATAATAAATAGTTTATAAATATTATTATATATCATTTATAATATCAAAAAAAAAAATATATAAATATAGGTTTAAGAGTGATCTGATAATGCCGGCTGTTAGACTAGCCTGGCATCTTTTGCAAGAGTGCTCAACTATTTAATTTTTAAATAAAAACAAAATTTATTTTAGAATTCGAACCCACTTTATTTAATTATTACCGTATATATTTTTACATTTAAAAAAATTAGAGCATTTTTTGCATTTCCCTATAAATATAAATAAACATCACACCATAATAGAAAGCGCTAGTGTCTGACTTCCTAACCCTGGGTGTATGTGCCTCGTCTCTCGCTGATTGGCTAGAGTTACAGGAAGTGGAGCGGGAGAGGGAAATTGAAAATTTTAGTCAGAGAGGGAAATTTGAAATTTTAAAAGCCTAGCAAGGGGGTCCAGGGGCGTAGCCGAAGGCGGGCTTTACCACTTGTTTTTTAATAAATCGTTTAATAAAAAAAAGCATTCCATTATGTAAATTGCTCATGAATTTAAATCATTAAAAAAAAAAAACGCATCAAAAAATTTAAAATGCTTCAGTAGTTTCGGAATAAAGATTCAATGTGACCTCCTGAACCCACTTATGCCAAGAATTTAATATCGAGATTTTGATGGAAATACACGTTTTGAGGTCCCTTGAATAAAAAAAATCTGGTGTGACTGGCGCACAGCACACAACTTTCTCTTACCTTCGGTAATCGAAAATTGTGTACTGTGCTTGTCACACCAGATTTTTTGTGTCGACATGTATTTAGTTTCCGACAGTAGGGTACAATTGAATTCAAGATGTAAAATTTATAAGTATGGGAAAATATTTATATTTTGATACCATGGCAACCAAATTATGTATTTCTACTGTATGAAGAAATAAAAACGACCATTTTAATTTGGTGAATAAATTTTATTAACTCGTGAGAGAATTATAATATGTGTTGATTACATTGTGTATGTTGATCAATTCTACCACCATCAAAATCTGATTCTCTCCTCTCGAGGAAGAGTTTTTAAGGATTCGTTTTGAAGGGGAGACAAAGTTAGGGGGTCCTCTTGGATAGGAGAGGGAGTTGAGTTTCATCATCTTCCCACAGAGCACAAAATATTGCTGGAATGTTGCAGGAATCTTTCTATCTTACAACATTGTGGCAATATCGCAGCAATATTTTTTTGGAATGTTGCAAATAAAATATTGCTGGAACATTATTATAATATTTAAAAAAAATTTTTAGAACAAATTTTCCTAAAATTTTTGTAATATTATAGAAATAATCCAGCAATATTTTTTTGCAATATTACAAATATAATATTGGTGAAATATTATTGTAATATTGAAAAAAAAATTTTCAATATTCGGTTCAACAAATTTTTTGAAATATTGTGATAATATTCCAGCAATATTTTATTTGCAACATTCCAAAAAAATATTACTGGTATATTACTGTAACATTGCAAAGAAATTTTGAATCGGATTATAACAAAATTTTTTTACATTATTATAATAATATTACAGCAATATTTTATTTGAAATATTGCAAAAAAAATATTGCTGGAATATTTTCACAATATTTCAAAAAAATTTTGTAATAATTTGATTTCATTTGACACGTCAAAGAATACAGCAGCTGGAGGGGGACGCTTTGTTTTTGTTGTTAAAGATAAATAAAAAAAAGTTGTTGATTTTCCCGTGCAACTATTTTAATTTTAATCTTGACAAATGGCGCCCAACGTGAAATCGGTATGTGCTGCAAAGAAATGCTTAAGACCCGAAAAGGAGACACTGATGCCCAATTGCACCGCCCACTTTAAGTATGACTTAAAATTAAGTATCAACAACCTGGCAACGTTGTAAATTTTAGTGATATTCTGGTGATTTATTTTTAATTTAATAATTTTTTCTTTTTAATAATCATAAACTAAATTAAATACATATTGTTTATAAATATTAATTACAGAAAAATGAGAAAATCCGAAACAAAATATTAATTTTCATGATTTTTGATTAATTAATAGCAATTTTATATATAGGCTACTATATATAAATATTAATAACGATATGTCACTCTATAACAGTGTTTTTCAATCTGTGGGTCGGGACCCCTAGGGGGTGGCGAAGCCCTACACGAAGGGTAGGCGGCAAAAGGAAAAGGCAAAGTTCTACACGATAATAAAAACATAATTTCATGGAGAAGGGAAATAGGTACCAAAATAGAGAAAATCATATAACTTACATAGTCTTTTGATTTACAATCTTTTTGTCGGTCATGAACCAAGAGAATCGCCAGAATTTTTCAACCTGTAAATTCAAAAAGATTGAAAAACACAGCTCTACTAATATAAGACTGGAAAATTTCGTTTCAAAATTCCAACGGGAAGTTGGTCAGAGCGTGACAGACGGATGGACCGAACAGGCCCTCCTCTAATATAATATAGATCATCCTCGAAAATATAGTTCATATTGTTCATGTTTTTTATAAGAAAAATCGAAATCGAATCCAAAAAAATGTATTATTATTAGTTAATTAATATTATATTATCAATATTGTTTTTTAGCTTAAGTCATTGCTAAGCCCCCGAAATCGAGGGCTTAAATATTTGGGGGTTAAGTATGAAATTTAACAAACTTTCATTGTCATCCGTTGCTAACCACGTTCGTTGCTAAGATAACACGTTCTCTGATTGAAAATAAAATCATGTTTCAAGACCCAAATGGCGTGAATAAAGATGCCAGGACCCCCAATATATATTTATTAATAAATAACAGTATCGTTTAAGTCTTATAATATTAAATCACAAATAAATCAGCAGAATATCACTAAAATTTACAACGTTGCCATGTTGTTGATACTTTATTTTAAGTTATACTTAAATTGTGCGGTGCGATTGGGCACTAGTGTATTAGTTAAAATATTATTTCTCAACTAGAGTCTACGGTCGTGAGTTTCAATCTAATTTTTTTTACGTTTAAGATCTTTTTCGGCATTTGAGGCCATTTAGATCCCGCCAAAACAATTCAAATGTGTCAGATGGATGCAAAAAATGAATATTTAATTTTTGATATAGTTATAGAAATAATGTTGGTTACATCAGATATTTAGAACCATAATAATAATAATAATAAAATTCAATGATAGATATAAAAAAAAATTATTTCCATAATTCTACAATAGGGGGGATATTAAATTAAGCTCAGCGGATTAAATTATTAAATTTAAATAATTAATTTAACTCTCATAAAGATAATACACCTAATTAGATTAAAAGATTAAAATTAACTCAAAAGGTTTATCAAATGGAAAAAATTTAATATCTAGGCTAAAGTGTTTTGAGATTTTTTTATTTTTTTTTTTTTTTTGCAGTTTTTCTAATCAATTAACGTCACAGTGAGATTTTTGGTTTTGGTTGTGACCTTAATGAGAAAAGGACTGCAATAATATCGAATTTCAAATGAATAATTTTTTTTTAATTTTAAAAACAGGACAAGTCCTTGTTAGTGTTGGTATATTTCAGAAATTCATTACGTTGGTTCAATATAAATTATATTTATATAATTTTTTAAAAACTTTCAAAAAAGTTTTCTGACAAGAAATTTACTAAAGAGCTACGAAAAGAGCTAGGAGGTTGAAATTTTATATTTTAGTAACGTACAGTGAGGGACACCCACCCATGCGTTTTCTACTTGTGATTATTACATTGATTTAAAAAAAAAATATTATATATTTTTTAATGGAAACTTTCATGGTTCAAACCTAAAAAATTTCCAATAAAGATTTTTATTTTCTTTTATAAAAACAATGAAATAATAACAAGTAGAATACGCATGGGTGGGACTTAATATTGACCTTCACTGTACCACCTGGGACGTGAAACGAAGCTTTTGAAGAAAGTAGACCAAAAATAACTAGAATTTTACTGATGTACTTTTTCAGATTTATTTGATTTCCTCAAAATTTTGATTAGAATTCATAAATCAATTATTTTTTAGATGCTCGTTAAAATATATTTTTACCCTGGTTTTTACATCTTGAATTCTAATACATCGGCAGAAACTAAATATATCTCGCCTCAAAAAATCTGGTGAGACAAGCACAAAACACAACTTCCGATTACCGAAGGTAAGAGACACTTTTGTGCTGTGCGACCAGTCACATCAGATTTTTACTAATTATGAAAATTAATTTTTATCAAAAAATTCAAAAAAAATTTTTTTTTTTTTGAAAATTTTAAATGAAAATATTATTTTACACTCTCTGACACGACAACCCTCTTAGCAATAACATCACTGCTTTAGTTCCTTTAATAAGATAACGTTTCAACTGTCAATTTCTGTCTGCATCAAGAACAAACAATTACTTCTTTATAATATAAAGTTAGTCAGAATATATAGATTGATTTTAATAAAGTATAGATATATTTAAGATAAATAAATGTTTTTTGTTGATGGGCCATGGGGCGCTTGATCAACTACAGTTTTGTTAAAAGCAGAAATATACTGTATCTGGATTTTCCTTTGGCTTTCATGTAATATATTTCCAATTCTGATATTTATTTATTTTTTATGAATAGTTAATAGAAAAGTAAGCAGTGCAAATGCTTAGGTAGTCAGAGGAACAAGACTGTGGAATACCCGTCTGAATCGGACACCGATATTTTGGACCCTGTTATGCATTAGTGTGTCAAGCGCCAAAAAATTAAAAATTGAGTTAAGCACGGAATATTGTTTCAAATGCTATAATTAATAGTATTTTTTATGAAATATGTCCTAAAAAAATTTATATTTAATGTTGCTTGCACAATTGACAAAAAAAATTATATATAATCCAATGAAAACAAAAAACTTTAATGTTAATTTTCTCAAACTCGTTAGCTGGCGCTTGACACACTAATGCGTAACAGGGTCCATATATATTTAAGAAATGGAATAGAAAAAAATTTGACGTTTAGGTGGTGAGACTGGACATTGGAATAAATTATCATTATATATAATGACTGGCTTTGTATTATTTATTATTTAAGTTCTTGATGAAGACAGAAATTGACAGTTGAAACGTTATCTAGGAGCTAAAAGCAGTTCGTTTTTTTTTTTTTTTTTGTTAGGCTTCATATGACATATCAGTGGAGATTTAGGTCTGATTTCGGAGAAACGATCACCTAACAATTTATTTCATTATCTCGATTGCTCACCTTGACCTAAATTACCAAGTTCGAGGGGGAGGTGAAGACGAAATGGCGAATTCTCACGGGACCCTTGTCTAAATTATTATAGTTACGGGGTATTTTGCAGAAGAAGAAGAAGAAACGAAAAAAAAAAAAAAAAAACTTTCACCGAAAGTCCCTCAATCAATTTCACTGCCGTGAGAAGAAAGTTGGCAAGTATTGGCAAATAGAAAAAAATAATAATAATAATAAAAACGAAAAGCCAAGGGCCAAGATCAAATAAAAAAAAAATATATGACCCTGATCGATGTCAAGGACTTGTTGGCTTATGCTACGTAATCATCAAAATTACAAGCAAAAGAGTTCTATCTTCACCGGATCTAATCAATTCGCTTTCGCTTTCTATTCTTGTTTGTTTATCACATTTTTAATTATAATAAAAAATCATCTTTTAATTAAAAATGTCTAAATAACTCTGATTTGGCAAGAATACATTTGAAATCAAATCATATTACCAACATTTAATTACGGTATTTGTTATGAAATTAGTTTTATTTAATTGAAGTTTATTTGTTTGGTAATTGGTAATTTATTACGGATATAGTAATGGAAATTTAATATGCCAAAAGCAACATACACCTTATTTTTGTAAATTTTTATCAACCCACTATTGACAATTATTATGTCAATTTAATTGCAAATTTTAATAGATATACTATATGTATCAGCCAAAAATATCCATTTAGAAAAGATATTAACTTATTTTTTTAATGTTTTTTTTGATAAGATTGATTAATTAATAAAGGGATTTGAAAAATTTTGTCTGTATGAGGGTTGTTTTCTCTAACCATTAGATTTGACTGCAAGATGGATACTTTTGATTGATACAGATACAAAATAAATGTCTCTCAATAACATCTATAGCAAGAATATGATCAAAAGTCTGTTGCTGGATTATAGAATGATTTTTGAGGCTGAGGGTGGTAATCATCTGAAACATAGAAGAGAGCAATACTTCCCCCCTATTCCTAAACTGAACAAACCTGCAGAATCTGACGAGAGCTACCGTCCAATTTCACTCACAAGCTGCATATCTAAATTGGCTGAGAGGCCGGTAAACAAGAGACTAACATGAATCCTTGAGAGCAGAAAACTTATCTCTAACCTACAATGTGGCTTTAGATCCAGACGATCCTTGCAAGATTTGGAAGATTATGTCCAGAATTCATTTATTGAAAGGCAACATACGGTCTCGGTCGTCCAAAAAAATCTAAAAAAAATTCTCTGGCTAAGATACTCTGAGAAAGAAAACGCTATATTTTCAGCAATTTTTTATTAGTTAGCAAGGCAATAATTCCAAATATTTCGGAGACCTATCGGCACTCCTTCTTCAGTGGATTTCACCTCATTCACCACCTTACAATTAAAACGCTTGGAAGCGACCATGTTATGTGAATGAGGTGAAATCCACTGAAGAAGGAGTGCCAATAGGTCTCCGAAATATTTGGAATTATTTCCTTGCTAACTAATAAAAAATTGCTGGGAATATAGTGTTTTCTTTCTCAAATAAGCCAACTTCAGCAACACCACTTAAGGAGTAAGATACTCTACTTTGAGGAGGAGGGAAAAGCAAGGAGACAACCCCCTCCAAAGAAAAACTTTTTTTGAAATGATTGCAATACTTTCTCTCTATATATTACATATATAGGTAAGAGAAAGTAAAAAATCTTCTGGACTTGTATAAAATTTGTAATAAAACATTTCTTTCATATTACCCATATTTTCTTATTAAAAAAAGCGTTGTAATTAAAATAAATTTAAGAATGAATAATTTATATATCTAAATTTTTTGTAGTTTTTTTTTTTTTAATTTAGATATAACCCTATAACATAATATTAAGAGGTATAACGTCGTGTTTAAAATAATGAATACTTTAGTTAAGTAATATTTTCAACATCTGAGAGCATAAGACATATAGGAGTGTTTATAAACATCGCAATAAGCCATCCATGACCCTTAGATCATGAAACAAGAGCTTTATCTCTCTTATTGCTTTAAAAAATATAATCATAATTTTTTTTCATTTTTTTTAGTGAAAGTAAAAAGCAAATAAACAAATAATAATTTTTAATTAATTAAAGAGAATGAATGAGAAGAGAGAAGATGAAAGTGTCAAGGGGGATATTATTATTTGTCCTTTAAATATCGGTCCAGTGAATTTATTCTGTTGACATATAGTATTTGTCAAATACAATGTCGTGCATTAAATCAAGTCTCTCCCGTTTCAGGATATTAATCTTATAATCACCGATTAAAGCGATTGACGGATATTTATTGGAGGCTGCTGGCTTTAATCGGCAACAATAAATGAACGATGGCCGATGCTAAGAGACTTTCCCCTTCCCCCTCTCTCAATAATAGCATCAAGATATTAAAATTATTCCATAGAGATATTGTTTCAATTAAAGTGATTAAACAGCATGTTTCTGTAATTCGCTAAGATAAGATGGTACTTTATGAAAGTAACTAATTATAATTATAAAATTTTATTTTATGATACAATGATGTGCAGAAAATGCAAAAGAAACAGTCGGAAATATCAAACAGCTGATCACTTGATAATGACCTCATTTTAATCTCTTTCAAAAACACAGATGCTAAAAAAAAGAATTAAGTCTTACGCGATCCATTGCCATAAAATAATAAAAACATCATCAGAGATGAAAACATATTATGTCATTATTAATCTTTAAATTTTAATATTAATTTCTCACTAAAACAAATTAAGTGAGTTTATATTGTATAAAAAAGAAAATATAACTGAAGAAGAAAAGTTACTTTTAAGACAACACAAAGCATTAAGTTCCACTCTCGAACACATCAGGTACTTATGGCGCAGGCAGTACTAACGATTTATTCAAATACATATAGCGAAACCAGATAATAGCCCTAAGAAGCGAGGACGGAGGCTTTAGGACCTATAATTTCCCCTATCTAAGCAGATATAAAGGAGAGAGGGGAAGGCTTGAGACAAATGTTTCAATATCTATTTAATTTGTGGTAAATTCCAAAAAATTCGGTCGAACGGATGCTGAGAAATTAAGAATTTCAATAAATTGCTTTCTAGGATTATAAATATCAATTTAAGATATTATATACATCGCGTATGTATCCTCAGGGGCCCATATCTTGTGGGTACATGAATGGCGACCACGAGCTACCCGAGCTGGGACTGGCAGTCCTTCGGTACTTTACATGTCTATCTCTTCTATATTTTCAACAGGCGTCAGACCGTCCGAAGGGCCGGCCTGTTCTATTTCTTCCGGTCGCGAAAAACCCATTCCGCCGACCCCGCACTGCGGGAGTAAGGCTAGGAAAGAAGAAGAGGATACATCGCGTATTTAAGCCGCGAAGGAAATTTCAAGTTCAAATACTCGACAAAAGTTATGGTCTGCCGCCGGGAGTTGAACAACGGATCCCCAATTTGTGTGCTGTAGTCTAGTGGTAAGGGCATGCCGAGTACAAATTGGTGGATCTGTGGTTCAACACCCTGCGACACACATTTTTTTTGGGGTAGGCCTAACTGAATTAATAAATATTTAATTATATAACATTTATATATGCAATCATATCCGTGGGCAGAAATTTTTGATGGGGGGGGGGGGGTTCAAGAGAGGATCCCCCCTCCTACCCACACTAATGAGGCCGTCAATTTTCAAAGTAAAGTATTTGCTATTAGAACAATTCATATGATTAGTAAGATTCAACTAATCTACTGATAAAATTGCTAACGTAAATTATCAAATTTTTTGTATTATAGAGCTTAGAGATCTAGTCATTGCTTGGGTCCTATGGAGGGGGGGGTTGAACAACCAAACCCCCCCCCCCCAGTGGCTAAGCCTATGTATGTAATATTTTATTTTATAATTCATCCTAAAATATCTAGTCTTGATTAGGGTGGAAAAAGGATGGTTTAACCCCCCCTCCTAAATAAAGAGTGAAAAAAGACTTCAATAAAATTTATTATATTTCATTTCAAATATACGAAAGGATTAATCATAAAAAACGACTAACGTAGCCTACTAATCGTTTCTCTGCAACTATTAAGGAAACAGATATGTGATTGATATATAATATACTAAAAGAGTAAGTAAGTAAGTAGTATGTAATAACACGAACAAAACAAAACGCAGAGCAATTGCACAATATCTGTCAGGTGAAAGTAAGTATAAAGCTCATCAGATTGGTGACAGGTGCATTGCAATGCGCGCAATGTGACTTGCAACAGTCTTAACAATTTCATTCACTCTCTCTTTCTCTCTTTAAAATAAATATATTAGTCGGAAAAAAGGACTCTAGTTCCATTGTCATATGAAATGAATAGAATGAGTTGAGTGCTTACGTCAGAATGATTGATTTTTTTTTAATAAGAGTTTTTATTTAATCTTATTAAAATTTTTTTATAATAAAAAGCTTTTATTATAGCTTCGATTGAGAGAATCAAAGCAAGAGACTGACGATTTATGAGTGGTGGGGGCTTGTATACAATTAATTAAAAAAAATGTTTAAAAAAAATCTGGTGTGACTGTCGCATATCACACAACTTTCGATTACCGAAGGTGTGCTTGTCACACCAGATTTTTGTGTTGACATATATTTAGTTTCCGCCGATATATTAGAATTCAAGATGTAAAATTTATTGGGTATAGAAGACTTTGCAGTCAAGGAATTAAATAAAAAACTTTTATTTAATTATTAACCGTCGACGTTTCGGTCGCAAATCACGACCTTCCTCAGGACGATTGTTAGAATACAAGGTTAACAGCCCTAAGCGAGAAAGTCACTCACTCTTAATACATATAGCCCAAATAAATATTGTATAATTTACAATGATAATTGAATGTAATACTGTTAACCATGTATTCTAACAATTAATCGTCCTGAGGAAGGTCGTGAATTGCTACCGAAACGTCGATGGTTAATAATTAAATAAAAGTTTTTTATTTAATTCCTTGGCTGCAAAGTGTCCAATACCTAATTCAAAGTCTACAGCCACTTCTCATCACTTGTAAAATTTATAAACATGGGAAAATATTTATATTTTGTTACCATGGCAACCATTTCTCCTATCTTTCCTATGCAGTACAAGAGTAAAGTGTTCTTCAGAGGTTTGAGAGTGGTGTAAGTCTATTTTCTATTGTTTCGAGAAAATGAAAGGTTAGCATATGTTTATTAAAAAATCTGGTGTGACTGTCGCACAGCACACAACTTTCTCTTACTTTCGGTAATCAAAAGTTGTGTTCTGTGCTTGTCACTATGAAGTACATTAGTCAAATTGGTCTTCAGAAGTTTCCAATTGGCAAGTTGAGAATATATATTTATTTCAAAGAGCATTTCTTTTTTTTTTTTAAACATTCACACTTTTTTCTCATTCACACTCAACACTCACATGCACATTCACACCGTCTTTTCGGCAACTTAGGCCATTTAAGACATTTAGACGATAACCGTTATATAGATTAATATACATATATTGGGATCCAGGCATTTTTATTTAAGCCATCTGGTATCCAATTGGCTTAAATAAAATCATCGGACTGCCTGGGGTCCGAACCCGCGACGTTTGGTATACGAGGTTAGTACGCTAACCTCTACACCAAGCTCTTCGAGTGGATATTTCAAAGAGCATTTAAAAAATAATTGATTTTTGAATTTTAATCAAAACCTTGGGACGAATTTTGAGAAAATCGAAAAAACTGAAAAAGTGCATTAGTAAAGTACTACTGTAGTACTCTTTGACCGATTTTGTTCAAAAGTTTCGTGTTATATGCCGGTATCTAACTTGAATATTAAATTTCAACCTCCTAGCTCTTTTCGTTCTTGAGATATTTTGTTCACAGACAGACCATGTCGCGAAAACCACTTTTTTGGATACAGGGGACCTCAAAACGTGTATATCCATCAAAATCTCGACATCAAATTTTTGACATGAATCCAATACTTAAGGTATCTCATTATTTGGGGCGCGTGTTTAAACGTTTGAGAAATGAGGGTTAAGGAGTTAAGGAGCCAGTCTACTTTATTTAACTCAACCCTTATGTTAGAAATCCTAAGATAAAATCAATTTACCTGAATTTGATAATAAATAAAGAGAAAGTTATCCATAATAAGACGTATTATTTATATATTGTGTTTAGGCTTTTATGTCACACGCTCAGTGGCGTGCGTGGCTCGAGGCTAGATACAATTATCAGAATGGTCCATATTCTCCTCTCTTCTCTATAATTTACTCTTTCCTGGCAATTATTTTGTTTCTTGACTTTCATTATACGTTTAAACCGGAAGGGTCTTAGGTCGAGAAAGAGAGAAAACTCAATCTAACCGGAATTGATGTGACAAACACACATTTAAAATATTATCTAATAAATCATGATCATGTTGCTCCTTGAAAAAAGATTTTCAAGACCAAGGGACAACGAACCGGAATTTATTTAAAATAATTAGCTAACAATTTATTATATATTTGATACAGGACAGAGGAGTTGACAGCCAATATGTGTCTCAACACTTGAGAAGTTTTATTTAATATAGAGGCTCATATATTGGCTGCCAACTCCTCTGTCCTGTATCAACTATATCTACAGCCACCTAAATATGGACTGGTAACGATTAACGTAAAGTTTAACGAAATTATTAAATTAAAAGATATAAAAAAGAGTGTATTTTGTGCTTTTTAAACACTTGCTTTGATGATTGTGTCTGATTTCATGATAATGATTATAGATGGCGCTGATGTTTGTGCCTAACTTCATCGGAATGAGTGTAGATGGAGCTGACGTCGTTTCATATAAAATACACGTAACGGTCCCAAGCAAGTGCACAGTACTTGAAAACGACTGCAGAATAAGCAGTCGAAACGTACAGTATTTATATTTTTAATAAATAATTAATAACAATATTTGGTCTATAATGAAAAACTCCCATAATAATAGTATTTCGGAGGCATTTTTTGGGGATTGCTGTCATAATCTGAGAGATTTAATTCCTCAAACACTCCCCTTAGATAATATTTTCAAAATTAATTAGAAAATTTTGAAGAGAGTAATATTAATTTAAATATTTTTTAAAAATCCATTTGTTTTCATTCAAGTAGAAAAAAAAATCTGATTTATCTTGGCCTTTATTTTCTCTTTTTTTATCTTTAATTATGATTTTAGAGAAATTTAGTGAAAATAATAATAAAATAATAATTGAAATTTCATACATAAACTTATGTGTCACATTCGTGATACTTTTCCAAAAAAAATTTCTTCAATATCTGAATACAAATCTATTATTTTTTCTTTTAACAGCTTATGATTTATAACTATGACCCTTTCGGCAATAATAAATAGACCCCTCTGTCCTCAGTGAGTACTTGATGATGTCCATTGTTAACATCTAGAGCACACTTGCAAAGCAACAAAAAAATATCCTAAATTGCAATAAAATTGCCCGCCTGAGGTGAAACACCCGCGAAGGAGGTTATAGAACTTCAAGTATTTTTTAATTTATTATTAAGAATGCTCCTGTTTATTTTCTATACAAGGGCGGATACAAGGGGGGGGGGTAAAGGTGGTAATTACCCCCCTGAGATTTGAAAAAAAAATACTTATTTTCTAAAAAAAATGTATTTTTAATGTAAAATTTTAAAAATTAATACTTAAAAATTTGATTTGTATTTATATTCTGGCAAACAAGTACAGAATGCACCTTTAAATTACCGAAATTAAGAAAAAAATGTGTGCTGTGCGACCAGTCGCTCCAGATTACCCCCCCCCCTCGCAGCAGGGGTTCGAAACCGCCGAAGGCGGATTTTGCGACTAGTATATTGATATAATAGGAAGAGTATTGATATTATGAGTAAGAAGTGCCCGGAAGGTCACGTGACCGCATCCGGATTCAAGATCGTCACTCACTTTCCTCGGAGTACTTTCTCCGACATCGCTTAAACCTCTTCCCACCATCAAAACCACCTACCTAACATATTATATACTCATATATATATATAGAGAGAGAGAGAATAAACAAAGTGAGAAAAAGAGATAGAAACTTCCGTCAGTCCGTTCAGTGAATTATTGATTCCTTTTAAAATATTTAAAACTTTAAAATTACTTCTTTGTCACATTTCAAATGCTAGCAAATTCTAATTTTTATTTTATCTTACCCATATAATTACGTATATTGATATACCAGGTATAGAGAAAATATTGGATTCATGTCAAAAATTAGATGTCGAGATTTTGTTGGAAATAGATGTTTACATGTCCCTTGACTCCAAAAAAGTAAGCCTCGCAAAATGATCTGTGTGAGTGTGTTTGTGTTGAATTTAGAGCATGAAGGAAATGAATTTTTCCTTGGCTGACCCCATCCCATATTATTTTAATTAAATATAAAATTTCAAATTCCTAGCTCTTTTATTTACTTTATTTTTACAAAACACACTGATTCTGTGTGTTTGTGTGTGTGTGTGTGTGTGTCTGTCTGTCTATCTGTGAACAAAATATCTTAAGAACGAAAAGAGCTAGGAAGTTGAAATTTTATATTTCCCCCGGAGACGTGACACGAAGCTTGTGAACAAAATCGACCCAAAAGTAGTAGTACTTTACTGATGTACTTTTTCAGTTTTTTTCAATTTTCTTAAAATTCGCTCGAACAATTTTGAATAATATTCAAAAATCAATTATTTTTTTAGATGTTCTTTAAAATGTATATTTTCATTTTGCCATTAAAATCTTCTGAAGCACACTTTACTCTTGCACTTCATAGGAAGGATAGAAGAAATGGTTGCCATGGTAAATAAAATATAAATAAACAAATAGCTTATAAATGTTTCAAATTCAAATGTGTACCGTACTGTCGGAAAACTAAATATATGTCTGACACAAAAAAAATGGTGTGACAAGCACAGAACACAACTTTTGTCTACCGAAGGTAAGAGAAAGTTAGGTGCACAGTGACCAGTCTCACCAGATTTTTCAAAGAGGGCCACTTCAATTTGAGTTATATATTTAGATAGGTAAGTAAAAAAAAAAAAAAATGTTCACACACACAGGCACACAGACAAATTTGTGGGACCCACTTATTTGGACTCAGGGGACCTCAAAACATATATTTCCATCAATTTTTGACATGATCGCAATACTTTCTCTCTATATATTACATATATAGGTAAGAGAAAGTAAAAATAGAGTAAATGAGAAATTAAGGAAATATTGAAATCATCTCAAAAGAAAATTTTGGGAAAATACAAAAAAAAAATTTCCAATTCTCAAATAACAGCAAAGCAGGTTCATATTCATGGAAAAGAAAAAATTTCAGAGAGTCTAGAAAACGTAGCTAGAGACGTCAAAATGTCTATAAAATCATGTGGGGGGGGGGGAAGGGATGCGTTATATGATTAAATATTTTTAAGGGAGGCTTGGTAATATAAAGTTTAGAAACCACTGAGTTACATGATGGGTTGTCTTTACCATTTAATAGGCCTATAGATGTATGGAATGGAGTCAGCCAAGGAAAAGTAAAAAACAAATTTATACTGTGGACGTTTCGAGCGCTAGCCGCGCTCTTCCTCGGGATTTGTGGCCACAAAACATTTATTAGAGATTAATTTTATTTTACAATAATTTTTTTTACAAAAATATATAACATTATTAATTTAAAGGTATAATGATTTTACTTACAGTATGAGTGTCAAATGTTACAGATGGTGGTAATTAGGATCAGTTGACATCATTAAACAAATTTAACAAACATTAACAATATATTTGTTGAATAATTTAAAATGATTTTAAATACATGCTGTGTCTGATATTAAAATCATTTTAAATCATTCAACAAATATATTGTTAATGTTTGTTAAATTTGTTTAATGATGTCAACTGACTACCTAATTACCACCATCTGTAACATTTGACACTTAGACTGTAAGTAAAATCATTATACATTTATATTAAGGTGCGCATCTCGAAAATCCGTTAGAAGACGATTCACTACCGAGTTACTCTAGGCGGCAAGAGATGGCGTTAGTTTTTCCCATAGGGATACAAGGGATTTATTCCATTTCATTTGAAAGATTCCAGCTAATTAATTAAGGGTAAAAAAATTAATTATTTTTTAACAGAAGGATAACAAATTTAATAATCTATAAGATATAACATGTTAGAGAGAATTTTTTAAAAATATATTTTATTTAATGCGATTAATCTAAAAAAAAATTTTATTTTTTCGAAAATCAAAATAAAGGGCTTCTATAAGTTGTAGATATTCTAAATAGCTTTAATTAAAAAAAAATTTGAGGTCGATAGCTTAAAAATTATGGCTCCTGGAATCTCCCTGGAATTAGCACCCCGAGACGGGCACCTTATTAATGTTAAGCTTATATATTTTTGTGAAAAAATTATTATAAAAGAAAATTAATCTTTAATAAATGTTTTGTGTCCACAAGTCCCGAGGAAGAGCGCGACGAGCGCTCGAAACGTCAACAGTATAAATTTGTTTTTTACTTTCCCTTGGCTGACTCCATTCCATACATCTATATATATTTTATAATCACAGTCAGTATAATAATTATATATTTATCATTTAAGTATAAATAATATTGTTTTATTTTTATGTATTCAAATACACTCTCGAGTTTCATATAAAAATGCAAAGGTTTTATTTATTTATTTATATTAAATTCCTCTTTTATTTTTCTGATCATCTGATAGTATACTAGCTAGGTGTAATTTTCAGCAGTACCCTTTAGATCTTTACATATTTTATTTTTAAAAGCAAACAATTCTGTTTCTCATTAACACCGCCCCCTTGACATTGTCAACATTTCAATTATAAAACTCAGAGGAGTGGTTTCGGTTATCATCAAAAAATTTAATTTAAATCACTTAAATAAACAAGTTGCGTGCTGTATTGAGGAAACAAAAAGCTTGCAAGGAGCCCACACACAAGCATTTATTTTAAAATCATGTTTTTGCTCTCAGAGATCTCATGTAAAGATTCATTGAAAAAACTCACTGGAAACTTTAATCCAAAATTATGGAATATATCTCTTAATAAAAGTCTTTATAGCACATAGAGAGTTTATAATAAAGTAATTTTTATGGGAGAATACAGTATTAATTTATAATGAGCATTTTTTTAATTAAAATAGAAAAAAATTATTATTCAACTAACAGCTCCGAAGATAGCTTTAGCCGAAACTTCAGCTGTTAAATATATACTCTTTAAAGAAAAAATCTGGCTGCATTTTCTTCTGTTTTTTATTCCTGATCAAAATTCCACCAGCCATAAAACACCATTATAGTAAAATAATTAAAGTTCCTGACAATTGAGCATTTCAAGCCTCAAAATGTCAAAATATTTTACCCAGTCCAAAGAGTTTTTTTTTTTACCTGGGTTCCGAACCCGCGACCCTTGGTATACAAGGCCAGAACTGTCCAAAGAGTTAAGACATACAATCCCTCTCAATTTACTCCAATGCTCATGGGAATTTATTTATAAAATATCAATAATTCTTAAAGGAAAAAAAAAGATATAGAATTTTACTTTTTCTTTTTTGAAATTTATTAACCAGAAGATCCGATTTAATTTTCGATATGGAACCCTTTAGGCCCGGAGGGAATTCCCTGGTTAAGTGAGAGCAAGTCAAGTGACTCACCTTAGCTCTCAGTTGCCAGGCTGTCTGTCCTCCTGTCCTTCGAACTTGGTTCGTCTTGTTTACCCTGCCCGGTTGGCTGTTTCTATTACGTTCAGTGTTTTTGCCTGTTTGGCGGTCCGCAAGCGACTGACTCGCCGGCTGCCTTTGCATTGCTTTGCTTGCCTGTTGAGCCGGCCGGCTTTTCGCTCTCTTTCTCTCTCTCTTTCTCATTCTCTTCTCTCGTTCTCTCTCATTTATTTGGAACCACAATATCTCTCTTTCAGCCCCCCAAACACCGTCATGTCCTAAGGGGTATTATCAAAACTTCGCGAGTCAAAACACCGTTTCTGATAAAATAACATTTTGGAATTGGATACGTCTCTTTGTCAGGAGAGTGTCTAGTATTTACGTACTTAATTTGAAATAACAATTTCTACATAAAAGAATATAAGGACATATTTTCATAAAGAGAGAGTATTGGATTCATGTCAAAAATTCGATGTCGAGATTTTGATGGATATACACATTTTAAGGTCCCCTGAATCCAAAAAAAAAGTGGTTTTCGCGACATGGTCTGTCTGTATGTGTGTCTGGCTGTCTGTGAACAAAATATCTCAAAAACGAAAAGAGCTGGGAAGTTGAAATTTTATATTTAAGTTGGGAACCCCCTTGGCACGTGACACGAAGCTTTTGAACAAAATTGACCAAAGACTACTAGTACTTTATTGATATGCTTTTTCAGATTTTTTTCGATTTTCTCAAAATTAGTTCCAACGAATTTGATTAAAATTCAATTCAGTTATTTTTTAAATGCTCTAAAATGTATATTCTCATTTTGCCATCGAAATACTTTGAATCACACTTTACTCTTGTACTTCATTAGGAAAGATAGGAGAAATGGTTGCCATGGTAACAAAATCCCCTATCCATCCCTACAGTCACTAGATTATAGAAGAAGCGTGTCTGCACTCCCTGTCTCTCTATAGGTACTATCATGGTCAATGCTCTGTCGAATTAAAAACAATTATCCCACCCAATGCAACATATACACGGAACACAAGAGAGGCATCGTCCCAGCATCCCTATGCTGTTCAGATCACGATTAACAGAACTAGTCAATTCTAATCTTCCTTTCTCCCCATGACCTCCCGTGATTGGAACACGCTCCCTGCGTCTATCTTCCTCAAAACATACAATCCTCAGACTTTCAAGTCTAATCTCAACAGGCATCTTCTCAGTTCCCGCAGTTGAGTTCCCTTTTTATGCTTCTCTTTTATTTACTGGTATTTTTTTTTTAAACTATATTCCTCCTGGTTGCATGTGACCACTGGTCATTATAGGTCTTCGGCCCTTATGCACCAGAATTAAGTCTATTTTTCTTCACCTTACCGAGGCTTTCAGTGTCAATTTAATCCATTTTGATAATTCCTGTTTTGACTTTCATCTAAGTGTTTCCTCTGAGGGTAGGTAGTTGGTATCCAACCATAAAATTCTCATAAAAAAATAACTAGCTATATTTAAAAAAAAAATTTCAAAAAATTATTTCTTTTAAGGCTCGATGGCCTTTAGGTGCTCTAAAATGGGTCATCAAATAAAAAATTAAAAAGGATTTCATAATTTTTTTACTTTCATTTACCTATTTATTTATTTATTTACATACAATTAATTATATAACTTAAATATATTTATATTTCTTTTACCTATATATGTAATATATAGTAAAATATATATTGCGATCATGTTCGGGGCCCGTCCCGTTTATCGGTCGGATGTTTAATAACGTAAAGAAATTTTCCTTTGAAGAGTAATTCTCATAAATTGGTTTAACAATTTTTGAGATATCTTATATATTATCTAATAAAATAGGGCCGCTTATTTTTAATTTATGGAAATTTAATATTTATTAATACCTAGAACATATTAATAATAAGGAGAGAACAACTCAAAAAGAATATAGCAAAACTTTCTAAAAAAAAATTACTGTAAAAAGAAAAAAAATTAATAGGGAGAATTAGAATTAAAAGGAATTTTAGGTAGGAATGAAATAAGATAAAAGAAAAAAATAGATTAGATGAGATTAACAAATTAATTTCTTTTTCGATTTAACTATGGTTTATTTCATTTAAATACAAGGTTTCGGTCCTTTCTTCAAGCTCCTTGGATGGGATACCTGATTAAGACCGAATCGTTGATTTTAATAGGTAGCCCACAAATAAGTCAAAGTTAAATCGGAAATAGAATTTATTTATTATTGATAATAACTACAGTGCGTTTCATATTTATAACCCACATTTAAATTTTTAAAATGCTCAATATTTTTCAGGCTGAGAAAAGATTTTTGGCTTAAATCTAATCCAAACATGAGTGATAAACCTTTTTGTAATGAATTTCCTGCAATTCATTTCAATAATCTGATAGTTTTGCTGAAATAAAGAAAAATAGTCATTTGTGTGCGTTTCATAATTATAACCCATATTGAATATTTAACAAAATAACATTAATACAATTTATTAAAAATTAATTGGACCTCCCTTGAGTTTATAACACCAATAATTCTTTTTGAGAGAGTTAATTAAATTTTTTATCAACTCTTTATCGAGTTGTCGCCATTCCTTAACAATTGCTTCTTTCAAATGATTTGTCGAGTCATATTGCCGATTTCCGGCATATACACGTCTCACAAGTATTCCCCAAATGTTCTCAATAGGGTTTAGATCGGGTGAACAAGCAGGCCACTTCATTACATTGATGGAATTATTCTCCATCCAAGTCATGGTTTCGCACTGGTATGAATTCTGGCATTGTCTTGTTGAAAAATCCATGTTTTTCGGGATGTTCTCTCAAAAATGGAATTAAACTTTTTCAAGGACTTGGATATAATCTCTACTGTTCATTCGAGATGATGTGAATTGAATATCCAAACATCCTGAAGCAGAAAATGCGCCCCACATCATCAAGGAGCCTCCACCAAAATTCCTCTTGGAAAAATATAGAGGTTCCTTTCTTAGATCTCGCCAGTATGAACGAAATCCTTCTGGCCCATCTAAGTTCCATTTCTTTTCATCAGAAAAAATTATCTAAAAAAAATTAAAAGGTAAAAATAAAAGAAACTTACATAATAAAAATTCATGAAAAATCCTCACGGATGACCAATCTGTAGCCATATTGTTTTCTGCGAACTCGAGCCGAGCATTCTTATGATGAACAGTTATTCGTGGAACACTCTTCATTTTGTTCCTACATATGATAGGACTTCGTCGTAATGTCCGCCAAACAGTTGTTTTAGACACCTTTGTTTCAACAAGAGCGGTCATTTTACTGCAACTTTGGTCCGAGTTGCTTGCCGATCTTAAAATTTTTCTTTCTTCTCGGGAAGAAAGTTTTCTTTCTTCCCCTACGCTTTTTTTGCCATATAGGTCAGGGTTTTAAAAAATTTTGGATTACTCAGCGACTTCGGTTAATTTTTCTAGAGATTTCGCTTATTGTTAACCCTTCCTCTTTAAAAGCTAAAATTTTACCCTTTTCAATATCGTTTAAAGATAACCCACGTGGCATCTTGTAAAAATATTAATTACTAAATAAAAAATGACTTTAAAGAAAATTTAAATAATTCTATTTATTGACTTTCAACTGCAAGGATCAGCGACTGGGTTATAAATATGAAACGAATAAAAAGGACGATTTTTCTTTATTTCTTTGAAAATTCTAATATATTGAAATTATTTGTAGTAAAATTATAACAAAAATGTTTCTCATTTATATTTGCATTAAAATTAAGGCAAAGATTTATTTATTTTATTGATTTTATTTATTTTATTTTAAAACTTCAAGATGGGTTATAAATATGAAACCACTGTATTAATGCTTCATTTGTAAATCTTAAAAATTGAACTAGCAAAAAAGAATAGAAATAAAAATAAAATATCTAAATATCTAGATCTATTTCCCAACCTTTTGAAGTTGACGGCACCGTTGGGAATAACATTAAACACTAGGGCCCCCCTTCGTTGAATTAAAAAAAAATTAAGTTTAATATGTAAAGATTTATTGAAATCTCTATATAAATAACGTACATTATAACAACATATAGTAAACTTTACTACAGTCGCAGAGTAAAAATACATCTCAATATCTCGCGGTACCCTTTAGCCAATTTTCGAGTGTCGGAGAACCACTGAACTAGACTTTTGGGAATATCATAATTATAATCAAAAGACTCATCAAATCAACAATGTAAAATTAATAAGAAATAGGAGAAACAACCAGCCCAAACAACCAACGATTACCGTAAATTATAGTTATAAAAAAAAGACGGTCTACCAGCAAACAAACTAGAATTTTGTTCTACAAAGCACACAACTTTGAATATGTATATAGAAACAACGAAATACCCACGCTAAAGTTGGGATTATTTTATCCTATGTCAGTTCATTAAGTGGCAGAACTTGCCACGGACAGACTTGATTTTTTCCTCGATTGTTTCTTTCTTTAAAATGCGAAATTAGAGAAAACTACCAAAAGCTCTGGGTTTTTAAGTGCCAAGTTTTGGAAAAACAAAAATTTTTTGAAGAAGTTGAATAATGTATAGAGAAGAGCCTCAATACAAATATAGGTGAAAATACGGAAAAAATATATTAAAATCTAGGCAAAGCCGATCAAATAAGAGTGTTTCGCACGTAGCGGATCTGTAGAAGGGTAGTATAGATTTTGATCATCAACGATCACAATACAATTTATTAAATTGTTAAAATTTTTTATACTTCTGATGATGACACATAAGTGTCTAAATGCACATTGAGGGGCAATATTAAGTCCCACCCATGCGTTTTCTACTTGTGATTATTTCATTGTTTTAAAAAAATATTATACTGGGCATATTTTTTAATGGAAACTTTCATGATTCAAACAATGAAATAATCACAAGTAGAAAAACCACGGGTGGGACTTAATATTATTAATTTTTAATAAATCATAGAAACTTATAATTTAATATAGGTATTTTTAATTTAATAGGTCTATTTAAATTTTCCTATATACATAATTTTTCAGTAGAATCAACGGTTATAGGATAGTATTTTTTACAGATTGAGCCACAAGTTCTTTTCTGAATTAAAGATGGGAAATATATAAATAAGCTCGGCTTAATCTGTAATTGAAATACTTCGTCAAAGAATTCTAAAGTAAATTTAAATTAATAAATGAGAATATAAATAAAAACGAAGGTAGTCACTTACAAAATGTGGTGGAGTGACGGTGCAGTTCTGAAGTGAATGCGAATTCTGAGCATATCGAAGGGGCTAGGAGATTTGGAGTTGAACCAGAAAGAAGTGCCAATCTGTCAATAAAAAAAGAAGAATTAGATTCGTTACAGAAAAATTAATTGAACTAACAAGAAATCCTTCCGAATGGTAAGTAAAAATTCGGGTGTGACTGGTCACACAGCACACAACTTTCTCTTACCTTCGGTAATAGAAAGTTCTGTTCTGTGCTTGTCACGCCAGATTTTTTGGTATTTAGTTAAACTAGGGAAAATATATTTATATTCTGTTACCATGGCAACCATTTCTCTTATTGATATCTTTCCTATAAAGTACAAGAGTAAAGTGTTTGGAATCTTATAACTTTTTTGATGGAAGAGATGGGAGTAGATATAATAAACAAAAAATCAAAATCGGTTTTCTCCTTTAATTTTTATTTTGAGAAACGCTTGTTGACTTGTTGATAATTAGTCAATCAAAGGAATTAAAAATTAAAAAAAAAAATTACATAAATATTCAGACATGAAAAAAAGATATTAGTAGGCCCAATAGAATTCAATAACAATATCTTTTAATTATTGACATTTAATAAAAAAATAAAAAGAAACCATTATTTAAAAAAAGTAAAAAATTTATATTTGTTTGTTTCTCTGTAACAAAAGGCACCAAAGTCTTGCCAGGAAATACGTCAATTCCTCCCCGTATATGTTGTAAATTTGATTATTTCAGAAGGCGAGCCCACTTAGATATGCTACTGACGTCACCCTTTTTCAAGGGAATCAAAAGATGATTCTCTCTTATTGAAGCATTTTTCAAAAAGTGCTGAGCTATTTTTTTTTTTCTTTTTTTTTCAAATTGAATTTAGGGAAGAAAATGTAGGGTAAATCGAGGAGAGATGCTCCATGCGGGGAGATGCCGCACCCCCCTGTATATTTATCTATTAACTAGATCGTTGCACAGACGTGTCCTTTTCAGTTTTGAGTTTATATTAATTAGGTAATTATTTTAATGTGATACTCTTGAATATTTTACTGAATACAGTTTAAAATCCAAGGTAAATCTTAGATTACGCACTCCAAAGTTTTTCTTAATCTTTACTTATGAGTTTATAAAGAGCCAATATTTTAATTATTTGATTGAAGTCAAATATATTCGTGACAAGTGGATCTCTAGTGAGGTTATGAGTCGGTGTTTGATTTGTTTTCTACTAAATTGTGGCACAGATAAACATAGAATCTATGTTTACATGTAAGATATTTGCGAACTCATAACTGTAAGCTCATAAATAACACAAGAATTATTCATATCGCCTGCTGAGAATTATAGTGGCGAAAGTCCGAAAATTCAATTTTTGAGTTAAGCTTACCAAACGTTCTTAAAACTCTTTTAAGTGCCAAAGTGGTAAAAATATATTTCCATTCTTTGCTATTGATCCTGGCCAATTCGTTTGTTGCCCCGCTATTTAAATGTATATGTTTATAAAACTTTCAAACGCCTTTTCTCGAATTGTTGAATTTCGAACTTATAAGTGTGGCGATATCTTCGGAGGAATATTATTTTAAAATCAACGTTTATTTTTTCTCATAATTCCGACAGTTAATTTTTGAACATATGGATGCACAAATAATGTATTTTTTTAATACATTGGTTTTCACTACTTTGGGCATTATAAAAAAAATATATTTTGTAAAAGTGTACGGGTCGGAAAAAGGTTCAAGGCGGGCCGCGGGTTGGTTTCCCCTGACGTAGAAGATTCAATAAAATGTGTCCAAATATTTTGTACATTCAACTCTCTCAACCTTAACCATGAAAACTAAATATAAAAAAAAAAAACCTCGCAGTTATTGTTTCGTTTGTTCGGAGAAAATATTTTCTAAAAAATATCAATTTTATTTACCTTTGGGGAGAATTTGCGAGTTTTTTTCACCCCATTCCCTTAGTTGGGTGTTTTTCTCCATCCATCTGTTGATTTTAGCCGATAAATGAATGATCTGAAAATAAAATAAAAAAAGAATTAATATCCCAATTGGTTTTAAATTGAGATGAATTCGCCTGTTAGGTAGGCAACCGAGCAAACAACAAAGCTGTCACTGACTATGCAAAATAGTGAAAAAAAAATAATATATAGATTTTAAGCACTCTTGCATATCCTTGCAAAAACAATTATGATAGTTTAATTTAATTGCTGAAAAAAGACATTAAAAGGTCAATGTATAAAGCAAATAGGTATTTGTTTATTTTCTAATATAAATCTGGAGTGAAATACACACGTGGATTTTTTTGATAGTTTTTTAAAAAGGAAGCCGGTGGGCCTGGCAAGAAGAATGAACAACAGCCACCAAGATCAACGTTGTTAAGCAACGCCAAGCGGTGCTGAAAATCGGGATAGGTGGCCCCCGAAAAACAATACCGTTGAACGCCCGCCGGAAGCCATCGATACATTGTATTTAATATATTTATTAGGGTCCGACCGAAACAAGATTTTCAGCCGAAACCGAAACCGAATATTCGGCCTCAACCTTAGTTTCGGCCGAAACCGTAACCGAAACCGAAACTTGTATTTCCTATAAAATTTTTTTTTTCATTTTACCTTTTGACTAAATTTTTTTCTCCCTCAAGTGCAAATTATTTGACTTTTTTTTTTTTGCATGCGAGTCTCATCCCGTTTCTTCAGACTCTGGTTTCGGCCGGCCGAAAGGTTCGGCCACTTTTTGGCCGAAACCGAAACTACGGCCGAAACCATGATTTTTGGCCGAAACTGGCCGAAACCGTAACCGAAACCGAATATTCGGTCGGTTCCTATTATTTATATAATAAATGTATAAAGTCAAATGGCATCAGCAGCCGAAATGACTTTTTGAAAAAAAAAAAAAGGATACCCCAGAGCAGTGCTGGACTGACCTGGGATACCGGCAATATTCCGGTGAGCCCTTAAATATATTTAAGGTTTTAAATTACTAATGTACTTTTTTTCATTAAATTTATAATTGTGGGCCTACGTCACCGATATTTCCCGGGTCTAAATGTTTCCAGTCCAGCCGTGCCCCAAAGAGAAAATTTCTGGACTAAAAAAAGGTCGTCCAATTATCGATTTCAAAAAAAATTGAAAATATATAAATCTCGAAAACTGATTTTCCACACCTTACTAGAGATCACTTTTCAACAAATATATTGGCGAGTAATTCATATAACTAAATATAAATTATACAAAGTGGCTATTAAATATTGATAAAAATTTTATCATAAAATGAGTTGTTATGAGGATGAAAATGTTTATGACAATCCTAAATTGATGACGATGATCACGACGACGATGATGATCACGATGATGGAGTAAGTCATTGACCCTCTCCTCACTTGATTTTGAGACATTGATTCAAAAGCCCGTGAACATTAAATAAAAGAGAGAGAGAGATGCAAGATTATAGCGGAAGTCTATAAGACAGAAAAGTGAGATAAAAAATCAAAATTAAAAAAAAAAAAAACAGGTAGAAGAAATATACCAAAACTTATGAAGGCTAAAATAAAGTATCTTGTTTGTCCACTTCAAGATGTTTTTACGAGCGCAAGTTAAGAAAATTTAAATTGATTTAGTTTATTAAAAATTATTTATTTTTTTTTTTCTAAAGGTTTAAATAATTTTTTTTTTTCACATATTAATAAAAATAAACTAGCTATCGCACTGGAATCCGGGAAGTGAGAACAACTTTTAGTTTTAACCATAATTTAGTATTTAAATATATAAATATATATATTGATAACTTTAAAGAGAAGGAGGGGGGGGGGAGCTTTTACCAAATCATTCAAAAGAGAAACGTTTCCTTTTAACGCTGATGTTTATGGTTTTTAGGGAAGATTTAATTTACGTTTAGTGTTGGGTGATTAACAAGAGTCAAAAATTTTCTATTCTAGCCCATTCACATTCACTCGTGTATGGAAGCAAATTGTTTCCAAATTCTGATCTTGTCTTCTAAAAGACGCTATGCAAAAAAGACCCACCAGTGTCTGGCTGGACTTCAAAGTGAGCCACCAGATAAATAGAGCAGGGGCGGATTAATGCAATTTTGTCGGGGGGGGGGGGCGGTTTTTTTTTTTTTATTTAAGGACTTTGTCGGTATCTATGGCCATTTAGACCCTTTTCCTATTTATTTAAATTGATTGGTAACAAATTCAATTGAAATTAAAGAGCGGAAATTATAATTTCTTTAGATTACTAGTTTTTATAACTTTTTGAATAACCTTTTGATGCCCCCCCGCCCCCCTCACTTTAATCCGCCCCTGAAATAGACTCTGTATGCAGGTTTCAATCACCGGAGACGTTTAGGTTCTTTTTATTTAAGAACCACCTTCAGTCCATAGATTAGAAAAGTATATTTAATTGCATAGAGTAAGTCAGTTTGATATATGATTCTCACCAGTGGAATCATCGTAAAAAGTTATTGACCTGGGAATATACATTTGTAATATCCACGCTTTCGCAGCGGGTAGGGTGGACTACCCACCGCGAAAGCGTGGAGGTCCTGGTTCGACTCCAGGGGGGGGCAATTTTGCCCAATCTTAAGCACAAACATATCTCGCAAACTTGCTATAAAAATAAAGTTCATTAAAGATTTTTTTTTTTTTTATTTTTATTAATAAAAATGAAATTCAAAAATGTTAACAACCAAATCAATGGAGGCCCTCAAATTCACAATCCACAATCGATAGTGGGGGGGGAATTTTTCATTTTTATTAATAAAAATGAAATTCAAAAATGTTAACAACCAGGGAGATTTTTCATAATCAATGGAGGCCCTCAAATTCACAATCCACAATCGATAGTGGGGGGGGGTCAAGGGAAAATTTAGAAAATTGAGTACAAAAGGTGTGAGAGGAAGAGGGGATGGTCAAGCAACTAACTCGGCTTCCCTGATAATCACCCGACAACCATTTTCACAAGTTTTAATTTTTTTGATATCTAACCCCTCTTTGGAATTCATTAGAATATATTTTTCTTTTTCTTTTATCCTTATTATTTAGAAGCGTCATTTTCTTCAAGCCTTTTTTTTTCTCCAAAAAAAAAAAAACAACACAAACCCACCAAAAAAAAACCAAAACAAATAAAAAAAAACAGAACGACAACCCCGAAAAACAAAACAATATTTAGATCTAAAAAATATCTCATTTGATTGAAACTCAACCACTCCTCCAAAAAAGAAAAACAAAAAAAATTAATAAAATTACATCTAATCAAACCCACGCGAAACTAAACACACACAAAAACACACACAACAAACTCGATACCGAATTCTTTTTCTTTAATTTGTTTTAAGTCTTTTTCGGCATCTGAGGCCATTTAGACCTCTTCCCTATATACTTCAATTGATTGGTATCCAATTCAATTGAAACAAATTTATCGCCTGGGACGGGATGCGAACCTCTGACCCCCGGCATCTGAAGCTAATGCTCTACCTCTGAGCCACAGTTCAAGAGGTGATTTTTTTTAATATTTTTGAATGGAAATCAAATTTAGAGCTGTGCTTATTATTTTATCTGGATCAATGAATTCTATTTGTCGATTCCCGCTTGGAATCCACTTTGTATTAAAGCCGGATGTATTAAAGATGTTTATAATTTCTATTAATTGAATTATTATTTATTTTTCATGAGATCGTTAGTCAATATCACTTTTTAATTATACTTATTCTAAGAAACAAAATATATTTTCCATCTCAAAATTGAGGTCATAATTAAAGATAAAGAAATGGAGGGAAGAGAATCTAAAGTTTAACTTTTGAGAGTTGAAGAAAAATTAAATTTCCGGTAAGTATAAGAGAGATAAGTATTTCAAAAAATAAACATTATTAATAGCTAATTAATTGAAAAATATATAAAAAATTGTATAAAAAATCAAAGAAAATTATTTGATAAACAAATCGTCGTTTTAAATTATCAATAGTTATTACAAGCATGTCCAAACAAACAGATAGGCCTATCTCTCTGTCGTATGACAAGATTTCTTTATTCCTGGTAGAAGCAAGAAATTTAGGACCATCGATTGGAGATTATGTACTATATGCTAAATAAAGCGAATTGGTAAGAAAAAAAAATAATAAATAAAATAAAAAGTCTATTACATTTTTTTGGAATAAAAAACTAATAGTCAAAGTTCCTTGACAGGATGTGGCAGCTTCTTCACCAATGAAACTTCCAATTTACAACGTTTCTGTCTAATTTTTTTTGATCATCATCAGGTGTTAGGTAGTTGTCATATGTTAATATATTATGTATTTGACCATATAAAGATGAAGATTTTTTCAAATCTAGAAAAATAATTCATCTGCATATAGTGAAAATCATAAAATATTAACATATAACTAACTAGCTAATGATGATCAAATAAAATTAGACCGAAACGTTGAGTTGAGAATTTCATTGGTGAAGAGACTCCTTCCTGGCTGCCACCTCCTGTCAATGATCTCCTTGTTAATCACAGCCACTTCCACATCCGAGTAGATAGTTAAAGTTTTAGATGGACATTATCACATTTCGGTTTTATTGTGATGGCACGATAGCATTCTAAAATGATGAATTGATAGAAATTATTTCTATCAACAACACAACTACAAAGTGGACATGAGGATGACAACTTAGCGGTCGAAACTGATGAAAAAATTACGCTTTGGTAATAGGCCTAACGATCTGATTATAAGGAAAAAACAAAATATTTTTCTTGTTCTTACTACAAGTCAACTTCATTTGACTACCACAAGTAACTTCAAGAGAAATATTTAAAGATAGTAATTGAAATTTGTTTTTCAAAGCAGTTTATAGTGTAATTTTAACATTAAAATTAATAAAACTATATATTTTAAAATATTAAAAAATGAACACAATACATATATTAATATAAGAAAATGGATTAACGATTTAATAAATGAAAAATGTCTATAGAAATAAATGATTCAAACAGTAGATAACACATATTTGAATCAATTATTAATATATTGAATTAGTTTTTATATTTTTTAAATATTATATTTTAGCTTACCTCAATATTTTATTAAATTACATGACGAATGAATCCAATGCACTTAATGAAATATGTAACACTAAACTACTACTAATTAGCAATAATGACATTATACGACCTGCCTGCCACCTGGCGGAGTTTTTTAGAATCTCATAACAATAGTGGCTAAGTTTAAAATATTTTTCGAATAAAACTAAATTTTTCCCTAAAACTAAATAAATATTGCTATATAACCTTAATAAAAAACATAATTTTTAAGATTACTTAATATATGAATGATCAAATATTCTGAAAAGATATAAATATTAAAGATTTTTTTAGGGCTAATTTCACCCTTATGTTAGACTAACAACATAACGCCCTATTGTGCGTCCGTTACAAGACGATGATTTCAGAGAGTTCGTTGAAGAAGACTTCATTGAGAAAGCAAGAAATTTTAAAGTATGATAACAGAAAAGAGGCACCATTCTTCTTTAGGGAGAAAAATGTAATTTAAATATAAATTTAAATTAATAAACAGAGAAAATCAGTAATTCAGACTAAATAATTTTTTGTTTTCAAAAAATTTGGAAAAAAAATAATTCAAAGTACCACGAAGTATGGGTATTAAGAATTAAATATAAATAAGAGAAAGTAAAATTGTCACGATATATTCTTTAAAGATTAGAAAAAAAAGATTAGGTTACATTCAGACGATTGCACCCACAAGCAACCACCTTGGTTGTCTTGTATTTTTTAATTTTTTAAATATTTCATCTCTGATTAAATCCCTAAACTAGCTTGGCAAGCAAGTGAGAAATGTACTTTAAAATTTCAAGAGTTTCATAAAAGAGGGTGAAAGAATATAAATTTTCTGTTTCATAAGGCTAAGCAGTTTTTTCAGTCGTTTATAGTCTATTTGCCCCCCCCAAAAAAAAAAAAAAAAAGTTCAAATTCGACTAAAAACTGATTTAGTTTAAGTGAATAATTTTTTCCAACAGTTAACAGGTAAGATAGTCCGATATCTTACGTGTTAGCAAAATAAAATTGAAACAAATATTTCAGGTTTGATGATTTTTAATGAGACATATTTAAAGGACTCACTTAAAAAAAAATGGTTCAGTCGAAAATTTCAAGATCATAAAAGAAATAAAAATAAGAGGTCAATAACATCGCATGAATAAGCGTATGAGTTTTTTGGAAGCCTCTAATTATTATCTTTATTAAAAAGAATAGAACGATCCAATTAAATATTACTCAATCTATTTGGGAGTAATTTATTAAAATCTATCAAATAAACTGGGAGAGAGAGGTGAATGACCGTTCAAAGCGAGACGAATACGTCATATAATCTGGTAAAAATTTACAAAAAAAAAAAAAATTAATCATGTGCTTATTTGGTTTCCGTCTTTGGAAACATCATAATAGTATACTACTATATAAGAAAAAAAAAATAATTCGTTAATTTCAAGATCAAAAGAAAAAAAAAGATAAAATCGTTAAATTTTATCATTAGGAGGCCAAAAAAAGAAGAAATAACTACTATTTGGTATGTTATTATACATATGATAGAGAGAAACATTTAATAATGAAGAACAAGCAATAAATAAAGTGTTAGAAAAAAAAATGTTGCACAAATATTTTTAGATGTAAAAAAGAATCTTTTGAAATTTTTTGAATCCAAGAAAATATTTTGGAAATTTAGATTTCTTTTTTTTAATTCCTGATACACATCAATTGCTAGATTGGTTAGAAGTAGGTGCAATTATCATTCTCACCTCTTTCAAAAAATTTCACAAAATTTGAGAAGTAATTTGATTTCTTCCAAATATTTTCAAAAATTGAAATATAAAAGTCAAAAGTCAAACAAGCTTTCGAAAGGTGACACAGTGGGTGGTAGAAAAAATAGATAAGAATTCAAGGAAATTGAAGATGGATTTGATGGATCCTACTACATAATATATTATTAAAAAGGAAGTAAATAAAAGTAACATCTGAAAAATAATATTTTTTATAGTTAATATTTTTAAAATTATTTTACAATATTTACAAATAATATAGTAAGGTATATATATGTATAGTCTAATTTAAATACAAAAAGAAGGAAGAACTTAGAAGAGATCTATAAAAGATATATTATAATGATAATATAACATTCCACAGTATATTTAACTACTTATCAAAATTTTCAACAAAAAAAAATAAGAAATAGGCCTATAAATTTACATATGAATAATTTTACATAAAGTGAAATTGTAAAGAGAAACTATCAATAATAATAATAAAAAAAAAAAAACAATTAGACCAGTTATTTTTGTCACCTTCTTTACAGTGTGCATTCCTCGGTGGGATTCCTTAAAGAAAGTCGCAATAATACTGTCAAAACGTTTAATTTTAATAATTTTCTAATAAAACAAGTATTTTTACACATATAGGTAAGAGAAAGTAAATAGAAGAAATTTAAAAAAGATTGAGAATAAAAAAAGAACATAGAATAGATATAATAACAAAAATTCCAAAAAAAAAAAAGTTATGGTCCAATTTGTATTTATATCAAGTAGTATAGATATTTTTTATTGTCAGATTATATTAGTAAGGAATTAATATTATTATATTAATATTTATTAATTTTTGAAATTAACAAAATTAACAATTAGTTGTTATAATTATTCTTTTTATTTTAGAATACAAAAAAAAAAAAACTGGAAAGTACAAGTCGATTTCATGCGAATATGATCTGTAGTATTGGATGCCTACCTAAAAGGGGATCTTTAGTTTCTTTTTCTTAATTCTTAATTTTAATACCGTGTTGCTTTCTTGTAAATTTTTATAATCAGTGACAGTCCCAAGGAGAACCTAGAAAGCCCAGCAAGGGGTCTAGAGGGCGCCTCCTGGCAAGTGGGAAAGCCCGCCTTCTGCGGAAATTCATTAAGGAAATCAAAAGAATGCTTTGACTTTTCGCACTCAACGTCTCTACAAACTTTACCCCTCATCAAATCCCCCCATCCTCTACACTTCCAAACTAAAATCCTTGGGACAGCCACAGATGATAATTCAAGGAGTTGTAATTTCGAGGGAAAAAATATTATGCCTCGAGAGAGGCTTCTATGATACATTATAGAATATATCAATATACACAGTATGTGAACTAGAATGAACTGATGTAAATGTATTACTAGGTGAATGTTCTAGCCACTGGTACTCTGAGTATAATTCAAAGGGGTTATGCGGTCATATTGGTATATATACAACCAGATTAAATGATTGTTTTATAAAAGAGTTTTCCAAAAATTTATTTCTCAGCTCGAGTGGAGAGTAGTTGATACAAATTAACTGTTTTCTATGGAGAAATTTTCTTTTTTTTTGCAGAAAACCCTCTTAAAAAAAGGCTAAGAAAAGTTAGTTTCAGATTTAGTTTTAGTTAGTTTGGTTATATCCTACAAACACAAAATTTTGGTTATACGTTTGTTAAGACTAAAATATTTCTCGCGTTCCATGCAATAAAGACGCAGTTGACGTTCAATAAAACGTTCTAAACATTGTAAAACTTTTCGAACATACACTTTGAGTTGTTATTATTATTATGAAACCATTATTGTATGAAAAATAATCTTTATTTTTCAAGCTCTCAAATCCCTCCCCGCTCCAACCCTCAAAACAAGAGAATTGAACGACCACCGAAAGCCATCGGTACGAATTTTTTCAACACAATACTGGTATAGCTATACATTGACTATTCGAAAATCAAAATGGCCTCAGCAGCCAAAAGACTCAAAAGGGAATAAAAAAATACTTTATTTTAAAAGATTTTTTATACTTGTGGGAATCCCAAAACATTGAATTTCAAAAGGAAATTTACTCACTATTCAGAATAATATTCAAAATTATCATCAGAATTAGGCCTTTTTTAATTAAATTAATTTATCCAACAAAAATAAATTTATTTAATTAATAATTAAATGGTCCAAATATTAAATTATTATTTTTTTTTGTTTTTAAAACTGAAACATTCCTGATTGTGTTTTTCAAATGACCATCAGAAATTTTCAGATTCTTTTTAAATCCTTTTAAAATAAGATCACATATTTTAAAAAATTAATAGCGGAATCAATTTTGTTTCTTAAGATATTTATAATTAGTTAGTATTAATAAGATGAAGAAAAAAACTTACTCCCATGAAAAGAATGATATTATTCTGTTAGAAAAATTTAAAAGAATGAAATTGAAGATGATAATAAATATAACCTTGGAATGATTATAGAAATTCAATTGATTTGATTTTAAATTTACAATAAAATCAAAAGAGAGAAAAAAAAATTGAATATGTCTCATTAAATAATTCTATTCATTGCACTTTTTTTCAATAATACAGTATCAAAAATTGCTCGTTTATACACATTTTTTTTATCATATATTAACGATTATAAATGTTTAAGTAGATATCAAAAGGACCGAGTTAAAGTTTTTTGGGTATATATAATAAGAAAGAATATATAATAAAAATTAATAAATCACTTATAAATAAAAATTAAATTTTTTTTTTAAATTACCAAGATGGGATTTCAGTTCATCGGCCTCGAAGACGACTCGCACGTTGTCCAATCAATTGACATCGCCTCAATCGTGTTGCTTCCAATTCTGCTTGAATATTCGCCGCACGAACTGCAATCTGTAATGCTTGACGATATGCATTTTGTGCTTGACGTAAATTCTGAGGCACTAGAACGCCAAACCATAAAATAGGATCGGACGCGACATTTGATTGATTGTTCTTCTCTTGAATAGATAACTCTTTAAGTCCGATAAGTTCAACACCGCCTTCGTCAGATGAATCTTCTTCTTTACTACGATTATGTTTATGATGATTTGGTTCAATTTGATGTAATTCAAATACAGGATTGCCTAATTTCTCGATTGACGTTGATACAGCACAAAGAGCTCGAACATCCGTGCTTTCTTCCGTTGGTAATTTTAACGCTGATACGTTATTGTTGCCCATTATATAACGAGCTTTTGCCAAATGTAAATTGCCCGTTTTCATACATTCCTCTAATCTTATTTTACAAGCCACTTCTTCCTCGATTAATTCCAAAACACGAAGTGTCAAGTCATCCACTTCGTGACAGATATCTTCTTCCAATCGTTCTTCGTCAGGTTTAGAATCCTGGAAGAAAAAAAAAATTGTTAAAAAAAGAAAATTTTATAATTTTTTCAAAATTTTTTTATATTACCATCTATAATTCATTATTCTTATTATAGATTAATTATAGATTCATTATTGATACTTACTAATTAGTAAAAAAAAAAATATATTCAAATTGAATACTCTGATATAAATTCAAATATTTTACACTTTTTTGATTTTTAGATACAGTACTATTTTTTATAAAAGCAAGATTTTTTTTTTTACAAAAATTATTATTTTTTTTTAAATTATAGGTATTTAACATCTTGAGATAAAAAATTTAAAATTAAAATCAATTAAATTTAATAAATAAATGAGTAGTGAGGAGATCAAGGCAGCCGAAAACAATAAAGAAAAAATATAATTTTTTTCTGCTTTATTTCATACACTTGTCGGCGTTTCGGCCGATATCCTAGCCTTCATCAGGACAATGTGCGATTTGCCTCGAGCTTAGAGGGGCTCTTGGCAACTCCTGACGTAACTGAACTCCTGATTATTGGTGCGAACAATCGTCGGTTTCTTAACTTCTGATCACTATTAAACCAGAAGTCATGAAACTCGACGAATGTTCGCACCAATAATACGTCAGGAGTTGCCAAGAGCACCTCTAAGCTCGAAGCAAAAAGCACATTCCTGAGGCTGGAATATCGGTCGAAACGTCGACATGTAAATGAAATAAAGCGGAGGAGAAAAATATATTTTTCTTTTATTGTTTTCGGCTGTCTTGACCTCTATACTACTCATTCAGTCACTGATCCTGAAATTATTCATTAGTTAATAAATAAATAAAATCAAAATATCTATTTCTAATTTTCTTGAAAATTCCTAATATTTTTTTAATTTTAGATAATTTCTAAAGGCCTTGTCCTGTTCGTCTAGAGTTAGGTGTCTTTCTATCCATAAGATAGAATAGAAATAGAGTTACTTATTCAAAAAAAAATCTTTTTAGAGCTCACAAGACAAGAAGAAAGAAGAAAGAGAAGAGTTTGTAAATCCCCAGGATCAACAACAACAATAAAATTCCAATAATTGGAAAATTTAGTAAAGTTTTACATTTGACTGGGTTATCTCAGGGTATTAGAGGGTTGATAGGAAGTTGGATAAATTTTTTTCTTAGGCTGAACGCACTCCATTTGAGCAAAACGTTTCGCACAACGATCGAGCAAAATGCTCAATGGCAAAACATTTTCTTCAATGATGTCGAATCATGTCCAATTTTGTTTTGACTCTTCGGTGTGCGTTGGCCCATTGAAAAAACAGTTTTAGACAAAAACGTTTTGTTCGAAAAAGTTTTTTGCTCAATTGGTGTGTGTTCAGCCTTACGGTCACTAAATTTGAATTAGATTTTTTTCATAATTTATTTTTACTGGATGATGGGAGAAGTTTATATGTTTTCAATTTTTTTTGACTAATAGTTAAGTAATATATCAATTTTTTTTTTTTTTTAATAAATCAATTGCTATAAATGAATCATATCTTGTATTTATCAAATGTGACCTTTCAACTTGTCTCTAGGGTGGTTTTATCAAAGTTTGAATCCCAGATAAATTAAAAAACTTCATTTCTCTAATTAAAATGTATTATTTTGAAAAGATATCTAACATAAAATAATAAATAAAAGATGTTTTGTATTATAATAGGATCTAGATAAGTCTAATCTTAGTAAGTCAGAGGCAAATCCAGATCCAGATTAATTTCATCCTTGTTTTTAATCTTAAAAGTTGGGTCAAAAGTAGATTAAGTTTAACTAATGTTATTTCTCTTGAATTCTGACTTTTTAATAAAATTTGAAGTTTTTAGGAATGATCCTTACTTTTTTGAATGGAAGAGAAAGTACGGTCCTGTCACGCCATATTTTTTTTTAATTTTTTTTTTTTGTGTCCGAGATATAAGTCTCTATTTTTTCAATAGTAATAGATAGGGAGCTATTTAAGTATTTAAGAAAATCTTTGGCCGATTAAGGCCTTCCCTCTTCCCCTTTTGAGCAAAAATAAGCATTTCATTTGTTAGGAAGCCATGGCGTTGATATAGGCCTATTACATATAGGTACGAAAAAATAAAAATTGCATAGTGAAACGTGGCTGTAGCTGATATGTTGAAAAGGAAATAGGATGCAGCCAATTAATTGAGCCTCTATTTAGTAATTAAGCACTCTTTAATGGAACGTTTCTGCCGGAATCAACCCTGCCATCTTCAGCCTCCAAAGAGCATATTCAAATTTTGTTAAGGCTAATAATCATAATTTGATTTAATTATAAGCCTGAACTTGGTGGTATCATATCTGTATAAGAAATTAAGAAAAATATTTAACATGTAAAATATTTTTTATTTAATTTCTCACAATTAATTTAGCATCTTTGCTTGGCCACAAGTCTCAAATATAAATAAGACAAATGGTTCAAAGAAGATGCAATATAGGGACGGAGTTTAAATGAAGAAAAAAGAAAAAGATGCAATAATAATTAATAGAATTAAAATGTATGTTCGCTAATTATTCGAAGATAAATAAAATGTATAATAATCATAATTTGATTTAATTATAAGCCTGAACTATGGTGGTATCACTTGTGGGTATTTTAAGTAAAATTACATTCACTTGACAAAGAATGCAAATAATTTGTATTAATGAAAACGACAACTCTATTTTTTGTAGGACCTATACAAAATTTGAATATGCTCTTTGAAGGCTGAAGATGGCTGGATGGGGTTGATCCCGGCCTAAACGTTCCAATAAAGAGTGCTTAATTACTAAATAGAGGCTCAATTAATTGGCTGCATCCTATTTCCTATTCAACAAATAAAAATTGCTATTATCCTTCACTATGTCACTGATCTAAGGAATTAATAATCACCTTTTTTCAACATGATCACCGATATAAATAATTAATTTGCAAAATAGTGAATAAATAGGAGTCAGATAGGATATTTGTGGAAGACGGGGGCCGAAATATACGTTATAGGAGAGGAAGGTAGAGAGAGTACGGGGGAAATAATAATTTAGTTCTGAATTCAAATTAGTATTGATAAAGAACTTTGATTGGAACAGCTTGATGGTTAAAAAATTTGTAACTTTTGTTCTTTTATTCAAGAGAAAGAAAGTTGGTAAAGGGAGAATGAAAAAATCGGGAATGACTTCTCCAAAACTTTCTCGCATATTCTTTTGGAATTATGTTGGGGTGTGTGTGTGTGTGTATGAACACGATTGCTTAAAAACCAGAGCAGCTGAAATTTGGTATATGCTCCTTACACTAAAATTGTAGATTTCTATCTACTTTTGGAGTAAATGTGAAACAAATTCATTTGTTTATATTATTTAGCCTTTTTTTTTGATGACACCTGTATGATTTTGTTTTGATTTTTTATCAAAATTAACGAAAAATGTCATTTTCTTCTGTGATTATTTCAAAAACTATTCAGTTTTCGAAAAAATGTCAAAGAATAAAAACTTTTTAAAATAGAGCAATTTATCATAATATAGCAAAAAAAATTGAAAATTTCAAAATTTGTGAAAAAACTTATTAGGTAAAGTCAGAGGCGTACCGAGGCAGTTGGGGGCCTGGGGCGGAACTAGAAGATGGGGCCTTATATTGATTTTTTTTTTTTTTTTGGGGGGGGTGGTCATCTTTAAATATCCCTCTCTTCCATACACAAAAACATTTTTAAAAAATACCGTATATCCCTGAACCCCAAGGGGTAATTTTCATTAAATTTTCTTTTTTTTATCTAAATTTTCCCATTTTTACTTGAGCCCCAAGGGCCCCGGGGCCTCTCAAAGAGAAATTTTCATTAAATTTTGTTTTTACTTGAGCCCCAAGGGCCCCGGGGCCTCTCAAAGAGAAATTTTCAATAAATTTTGTTTTTACTTGAGCCCCGGCCCCCCTCTCAAGAATTTTCAATAAATTTTGCTTTTACTTGAGCCCCAAGGGCCCCGGGGCCTCTCAAAGAGAAATTTTCAATAAATTTTGTTTTTACTTGAGCCCTGAAGGGCCCCGGGGCCTCTCAAAGAGAAATTTTCAATAAATTTTGTTTTTTTTACTAAACCCATTTACTTGAGCCCCAAGGGCCCCGGGGCCTCTCAAAGAGAAATTTTCAATAAATTTTGTTTTTTACTCAATTTTCCCATTTTACTTGAGCCCTGAGGGGCCCCGGGGCCTCTCAAAGAGAAATTTTCAATAAATTTTGTTTTTTTTATCTAAATTTTCCCATTTTTACTTGAGCCCTGAGGGCCCCGGGGCCTCTCAAAGAGAAATTTTCAATAAATTTTGTTTTTTTTATCTAAATTTTCCCATTTTTACTTGAGCCCCAAGGGCCCCGGGGCCTCTCAAAGAGAAATTTTCATTAAATTTTGTTTTTTTATCTAATTTCCTTTTTATGAGCCTGAGGGCCCCGGGGCCTCTCACAGAGAAATTTTCATTAAATTTTGTTTTTACTTGAGCCCTGAGGGTCTCGGGGGCCTCTCAAAGGGAAATTTTTTATTAAATTTTCTTTTTTTTTTATCTAAATTTTCCCATTTTTACTTGAGCCCTGAGGGCCCCGGGGCCTTTCAAAGGGAAATTTTCATTAAATTTTTTTTTTTTTATAAATATATGGGGGCCTATGCCGGCTCGGGGCCTGGGGCGGACCGCCCCCCTCGCCCCCCCTCGGTACGCCACTGGGTAAAGTACTAGTTCCAGGTGAGGTATTTACTCCAAAAATTGATAGAATTCTACAATTTTAGTTTAAGGATCCTTATACCAAATTTTCATCGATCTAGCTGCTCTAGTTTTTAAGCAATCGTGTTCACACACACACACACACACACACAACACGGACACACAGACATAATGCCAAAAATGTTTTTTTTTTTTTTTTTTTTTTTTTTTTTTTGACTCAGGAAGGTCTAAAACGTGGGAAACATCAAAATCTCGAAGTCGAATTTTTTTACGATTACAATACTTTCTCTTTATATTCTATACGAGAATGTAAAAACGAAACCAAAATTTAATTCGTCAAAGTTGAATAGAAAAATAGATTTGTTTTTTATTTGTCATACAGGGAGTTTGATGACTGCTGATCTGGACTAATTTTTTTAAAGAGACAAAGGCTAAATATTATAATTTTTTTTTATTAAAATGAAGAAAAAAATTAGATTGTTTTTATCAATATAAGGATAAATAACGAAATTAGATTAGATCCGGTTAGAAATTGTATTAAATAATATTTATTTGTCTGATTTAACACTTTATTTGTCTTTCATTATCGATGACCTTTAATGATAATAAACTTTTATAATAATTATTATTCATGTGGTATTGGCGGGTTTGGGGGGTCAAAACTCTTGATCGAGTTTTTCTGGTAACATAAGAGAAAGTAAGGTTATAGTCGCTTCTATTTAATAATAAATATTAATTAATACTTTCATAGTTAAAGAATATTCTAATAGATGATTAATGTGTATAAAGAAATTAAGAAAAATATTTAACATGTAAAATATTTTTTATTTAAATTCTCACAATTAATTTAGCATCTTTGCTTGGCCACAAGTCTCAAATATAAATAAGACAAATGGTTCAAAGAAGATGCAATATAGGGACTGAAGTTTAAATGAAGAAAAAGAAAATGATGCAATAGTCAATAGAATTAAAATTTATGTTCGCTAATTATTCGAAGATAAATAAAATGTATTTATTTATACCATTTGCTATCCAAATGATTTAAATAAATATTCATCGGACATGAATAATGGATCCGAATCCGCACCCCTTGGCTTTAAGATTATCAATAGTGACATTCGTCTTACTTGCCGGCTACGGCACAGGGATCTCTGTTTATAAATTTTACAAGTTGAAAGGCGCGGCTTCGCCGCGCCCATCTCAGCTTGGCCTGGCGAGCGGCGTCTCGATACGTGATCAGTAGTTTTTTCTCTTAATTTTAAAGCCCATATTATTTTTGCCTAAATGAAAATACAATGAATCAAGTTTAAAATTTGAGTATTCGCCATGCCCGGCCTCTGGGTTTGAAGGCCATGAGAAAATTACGGGCAAGAAGCTTAAGCCTAAACCCTTTAATAAACTGATTCGAGCCAACGGGCATGCAAATGAAATCAGGCGGACAGGGACCTATTAAAAAAAATCAAGAATTTTAAAATAAAAATTTCGGGGTGGGGCAATTGCACAAAAAATCTTTAAACTTTTAAATCCCTTGATAGATATGCATTCAAGAATTTTAAATCCAAAAAAAGCATGTTAATATTTGAAGAAATAGAAGAATTAAAAATTTCGGGGGGGGCAATTACACAAAAAATATTGAAAACTTTAAATCATGATAGATATTCATTCAAGAATTTTAAATCCAAAAAGCATGTTAATATTTGAAGAAACAGAAGAATTAAAAATTTCGGGGGGGGGGGCGAATTACACAAAAATCTTTCAACTTTTAAATCCCTTGATAGATATTCATTCAAGAATTTTAAATCCAAAAAAGCATGTTTATATTTGAAGATATAGAAGAATTAAAAAATTTGGGGCAGGGTGGGCTGCCGAATTTAAAAAAAACTCTGAAGCAACGAATTTAGATTCTTATCAAGGGAAGGCTTTAGGAAAGAAACCAA
>JAKCPI010015135.1:0-10339 GCA_023213315.1 Euborellia annulipes | reverse complement strand
CAAGAGGAAGAAATAAAATTTAAAATTTTATTTATCAGGATTTATTAGTGCTGACGACCAACTGCAGTACATTGGTTTCGGTTACATTGAACCATCTTCAGGTCTGTAAAATTATTACAATGTAAGCAAGACACTCATCGGTCATTATTACGAAAGGTATTAACAAAAAACTTACCACCAAATCCTATGTTTCGTATTTAAAATACAGCGAAATCAATTCATAAAGCATTAGAATAAATTTCAATGCCCAGTTGGCAGAAAATTGCTAGCAGACTCTCGATCGTGAAATATATATGTATAAAATAAAATGTTGTTCAAAGGCCCTAGGGGTATAAGAATGGTGAAAATGCCCTTGGAACATATTTCAATGATACATAGGGGATTTGTAGGTACTAATAAAATAATAAGATGCTGAAAGTTTCAGATCGCTATCTCAAATGGTTTTTGAGAAAAACCAAAATATGTAAAAATCAGAAAAACATTTTTTTCTCAGGAACGGCTGAATCGATTGATTTGAATTTTTGATATGTTTTGGGGGCTGATGGTACCTTCTAGGGAAAAAATCAAGACCTATATCGGATCATGAAATCCTTGAAAAAAATGGCGTTTTTTGTTTAATTTTAATTTTTAACCATGATACAATTTTGGCACAAAAATGAAACAATTTTTTTTGAAATCCTCATTCAATTTCCTGTAAGTTCATAAGTTCATAAATTCATAAAAAAAGGTACGCCATAGTAGAAAAAAATAAAAACCATTTATTACTCAAATATTGACTTTATATGTTTTGTGCTTTAATCTTGTTTTTTATTGCTTAAGCTTACACATATATTTTCATTTTATTCAAAATAGCCAATTTATATTCATAACATCAAAATTTTTTGCCTAAATCAAAAGTTAAAATTTTTAAATATCTATAATCATTAACTATAATGCTATAAGATAAAAACAGTTTTTGATTAATGAATAATAAAAATAAAAACTAATATCAAAAAGATAAATCTTTCAACAATAAAAAATGCAGAATCACGTTTAATCAGTCTTCGTCACTGTCTTCTTCAATCACAGTTGAAACGTTGTCTTTATCAAATAATTTGCTCAATGTTTCAGCGGGCCTCATAATTTTTGTCAAATATCTTCCGTATGACAAATAATAAACAATGGCAGCAACGTGAGAGCAACATCCAATTGTTCTAAGACCATTCGCACACTCACAGCTATGTCTTAATACGCCTTTAGGTCCATTAGCATTTTTTTTATATTCAATAAAACATCTATACACTTTGTTATTAATATGGCTAGAGTGCACTTGAGCTTTAAGTATGTTAGTATGGTCTTTTACATATTGGATAGTAATTTCAGGGGCTTATATAGAAATTTTTTTTAGGGGGGGGGGGCCTGAACTCAAAAATTTTTCTTCTAAAAATTTTTTTTTTAAGAAACTAAATTTTTTTTTCACACGAAATTTTTTTGCGGAACATTTTTTCTTTTGCGGAACCAAAGTTTTCCATCCTGCGAAAAAATTTGTTGCCCTGATGTCTGTATATCCCTATATATGTATATGTGTTTGGGAAATTTCGGGGGGGGGGGGGAGGGGTCCGGGCCCCCTCTGCCCTCCCCCTTATATACGCCCCTGAGTAATTTATATAGTAGATTTAAATTATCTTTTTGATATTAGTTTTTATTTTTATTATTCATTAATCAAAAACTGTTTTTATCTTATAGCATTATAGTTAATGATTATAGATATTTAAAAATTTTAACTTTTGATTTAGGCAAAAAATTTTGATGTTATGAATATAAATTGGCTATTTTGAATAAAATGAAAATATATGTGTAAGCTTAAGCAATAAAAAACAAGATTAAAGCACAAAACATATAAAGTCAATATTTGAGTAATAAATGGTTTTTTTTTTTTCTACTATGGCGTACCTTTTTTTATGAATTTATGAACTTATGAACTTACAGGAAATTGAATGAGGATTTCAAAAAAATTGTTTCATTTTTGTGCCAAAATTGTATCATGGTTAAAAATTAAAATTAAACAAAAAACGCCATTTTTTTCAAGGATTTCATGATCCGATATAGGTCTTGATTTTTTCCTAGAAGGTACCATCAGCCCCCAAAACATATCAAAAATTCAAATCAATCGATTCAGCCGTTCCTGAGAAAAAAATGTTTTTCTGATTTTTTACATATTTTGGTTTTTCTCAAAAACCATTTGAGATAGCGATCTGAAACTTTCAGCATCTTATTATTTTATTAGTACCTACAAATCCCCTATGTATCATTGAAATATGTTCCAAGGGCATTTTCACCATTCTTATACCCCTAGGGCCTTTGATACAGGGCCTAAATAAAAAACAAAATGATATGGAGAAAGACTTGATTTTAACATGTCACAGCAAGCTTAGAAGCTATTGTCATTATAATAAAACTTTCTCACCTTATTTGCATCAAACGTTAATATTATGGCAAATAAAATAAAATCACGGCACTTATAAAAATATATTTCAACGCCAATTAAGATCAATAATATTGATGCCGTGATTTTATTTTATTTGCCATAATATTAACGTTTGATGCAAATAAGGTGAGAAAGTTTTATTATAATGACAATAGCTTCTAAGCTTGCTGTGACATGTTAAAATCAAGTCTTTCTCCATATCATTTTGTTTTTTATTTAGGCCCTGTATCAAATTTGAACAACATTTTATTTTATACATATATATTTCACGATCGAGAGTCTGCTAGCAATTTTCTGCCAACTGGGCATTGAAATTTATTCTAATGCTTTATGAATTGATTTCGCTGTATTTTAAATACGAAACATAGGATTTGGTGGTAAGTTTTTTGTTAATACCTTTCGTAATAATGACCGATGAGTGTCTTGCTTACATTGTAATAATTTTACAGACCTGAAGATGGTTCAATGTAACCGAAACCAATGTACTGCAGTTGGTCGTCAGCACTAATAAATCCTGATAAATAAAATTTTAAATTTTATTTCTTCCTCTTGCATCTCAATCTGCAAAAAGTTTTTCAAGCAAAGTAAACCTCTGGTTGTACGGCTTCTAAAATATATTTCGTCACAAAAAAAAAATCTGGAGTGACAAGCACAGAACACAACTTTCAATTACCGAAGATGCTGTGCGTTAAGTCACACCAGATGTTTTTCTTATTCAGTTCATCCCGTTTTGGTCTGACAGAGCCACTAATTTCTTTGGTATTTCTTTCATTTAAATTTATATAAAAATATCTAGAAATACGATATTATTAAATTTAAATAGTTTAATCTACATAGCCTACTTTCATTTTGTAAGAAGAGACATGGGCGGGCATACAAACAATTTGTTCAAAGCAAACTAAAAATCCTTTTTATTTAGCTCCAAAATGAATTAGCTTACGTGATATTTTGAACCATAAACAGGGTGTCCCATAGAAATTCTAATCTATCTTGATAATGGGCGTAACTAGAGAATTTGGCTGGGGGCAGCTAGGACTAGGAGTCCTAGGGGCCTGGAAAGCCTCATATTTTCTCAGTTTTTCTTGGGGCAGGGAGATTTCTGGGGGGGGGGGTGTCACCAGCCTTCTGGGGGCCCCCGGCACCTCCCTAGTTACGCCCATGAACTTAATGCTACTGTAATTTATTAAACATTTAATATGAAATATCTGATACATTTCTAAGTAAATTTAACACAAATCCAGATAATTTTAATAAATAATTATAATTTAAATAAAACAAAGACAAAAATGTCTTATTAAATTATTAATATTATATAAATATTATTAGCTACAATTCTGACATCTCTTGGCAAATTTTTGAATTACTTGATATTTTGGGCATACTTTTTATGACACAACGCCCTCTTATCGGGAAAAAACATGCGTAACACCTTCGGTCCTATTCCGCCTTAAAATGATTTGTATTTGTGTTAAATTTACTTAGAAATGTATAAGATATTTCATATGAAATGTTTCTTATATTAGAGTATAATTAAGAGAGTTTAGATGTGATGGTATATTTAATAAATAGATTTAACGGCACTATTAGCACCTCACCGTTTAAAATAAAAAATTCAAAGAATATATACACATATAATTATTTTAAAAATAATTTTTAGTTTGCTTTGCAAAAGATGTATACAACTAGTTGATTAAGAGCCGGTTGCATCAGTTCTAATTAACTAGCCATCTCTCGGATAAGCTGACTTTAGAGTTTTTTCACATCTAGTTAAGCTAATCATATGATTAAATAAGAGCACAGATCGTAGTTAACTAGCTAACACCCAAACTTCAGTATAATGCTTAACTAAGGAGTGAAATTAGAAACACAAGCCTTGTTTATTTGTAAATTTTTGTTAAAAAATTTTTATAAATGATGCCTTTATTAAGTTGCCAACTTCACAAAACTTTCCTTATACCTCAGATAGCTAATTATATATGAAAAAACTCGTTTTTTCTTAACTCGAAAGGTTAAGCGTGTTCATGTTTACTAGTTCGATCCGTTTGCTAGTTGACTAGAACTGAAGAAACGCAACATTTTATAAATTTCCCATATGAAAGCCGTCTTAACTCTATTCTTTTTCATAGTCTTAGTTTGTAAAATAAAATTTAAAAAAAAACACTTGATGTAGATGGCGCGCGCAATGTCTTTGGGAAAAATAAAGAGAAAAAAGATAACGGCAAATTCACTTGTCCTTTTTGTTGTTATTGCCATTCATCAACAATTCTTTGTTGATACTGCCATTTAATTGTTTTAATTTGCCATTCATCTCTTGTGTTATTGTTGTCGTTGTCGTTGTTGTTGTTGTTGCTTTATCGTTTTTGATATAGGTTTTAATATAAAATCTTCCAAAAGATAAAAGAAATAGATCGCTTGGCTGATGAGTAGATAAGCAATTCCTCTTGGATAATTGCACTCGAAGAAAACAATCTGACATTGGTGGACCATCACCAAAAGAATTGTACCTGAAAAACAAACAAAAATATTAATTATCGTTCTATAACTTAGAGATATCGTTTCTATGATTGGGAAACCGTCAGCATCGGTGTTTATATTTTGGTTAGCCTTCTCCTATTTACTGTTATAGATGAATTTTGGGTTTTTTTTTAATAAAATGATAAAATTTATTAAATATTTAAATATTTTTAATATAAATATAAATATAAATATTTTTTATAAAAAATTTATTAGTTCTTGACAGATGCATATACTGTTTCGGGCCAACTCAACAGCTATCTTCAGAACATAAGACATCCACATATAATATTTGAATAGTAGTAATAAATAAATGTCTAAATACTGCGCTATAACAATAAGATGTTCAGGCAATAATTGTTGCCTGCACATGTAAATTATCATACTACAACTATTGGAACGAAGTTCTTTAACGCGGCTTACGCAGGGTGAATTGGGAGAAAATGTAACGTAACAAAAACGCGTTCCTAATAAAAATGCGTTCCCAGCGCCTGAGCTACGGCGGAGGAAGGCGAGATTAGCCGAATTCTTGGCGAGGTGACCGTAGGCCCGAATTTGCTCGCCAAAGGCGTGCAAGAGGTTCCATTGGGGCAGTTCCCTCCCACCGAAGGCGGGCTTTCCGTCTATTTAAATAATATTCATATTAAATTATATTTTGAGTTGAAGAAAAGGCGTGAGGAACTTCGTCCCTGCTGGGCTCCTTCGACCCCACACGTTTGCTTTCTTATTGTTAACGCAGTATCAAGGGCGGATACAAGGGGGAGGAGTAAAGAGGGTAATTCCCCCCCCCGAGAAACACCGCTGGATCCGCTCTTGCGCAGTATTTAGATATTTATTTTTTACTTCTATTCAAATATTATGTGTGGATGTCTTATGTTCTGAAGATAGCTGTTGAGTTGGCCCGAAACAGTATATGTGTTAGAAAGTAAATGAACTTTACATTACACTCACTAGAGAGCATTCCCTACACTTATTGTAAATAATAATATTATTGTTAATTGTTGAGAAAAAAAATTTCTAATCAATAACTTTTGTTATACTTCGTTGTACTATATTCAACTCTAAATAAATATAATTTTGTATAACTGTCGTCTTGTGTCTTAAATTTATCAGGTTATGGGCCCAGACAGGCCAGACAGGCCAGACAGACAGACAGATAAAAAAAATTAAGAAAAACTAAACATAAGGTCAGTGAATTAATATTTATTAAATAAATTTAAACATGTCCTCCAGTGCAGTAAACTATCGAATAGAACCCTTAAGAAATGATAATTACGATACTTGGGCAATCCAAGCGGAAGCAATTTTAATACGTAATAATTTATGGGGATATGTACATGGAGACATTGTACAACCTACAGAAGTTAAAGCTAAAGAAGAATGGGTTAAAAATGATCTAAATGCCCGTTCAGATCTCTTATTAATTATTTCTCCAACAGAACTAAAGCAAGTAAAAAACTGTGTAACTTCCAAAGAAGTCTGGGATAAATTAAAAGGCACATACCAAAGTACAGGTCCTGCTAGGAAAGCTACCCTTCTTAAGAAATTAGTTTTACATAAAATGAAAAATGGAGATAATGTAAGAGAACATCTTAACGAATTCACTGATGCTGTAGATAAACTTGGACAAATGAATATAACAATAAATAATGATTTATTAAGTATAATGATGCTGTACAGTTTAAGTCCATCATTTGAAAATTTTAGAGTTGCGATAGAAACAAGAGATAAATTGCCTTCACCTGAAGAATTGAAAATAAAAATTCTAGAAGAATATGAAGCTCGAAAGAAGGATGAAGAAAACGAAAATACAAATGAAGATGCGTTAATGGGAAAGAATACAAAAAAAACCCAACAAGGTATCAAATAATAATTATAATAATACTAACAAAAATAATAAATATTTCAGGATTAAATGCAACATATGCAAAAGGCCAGGTCACAAAGCAGTCAATTGCTGGTATAACAAAAATAAAACAGAAAATAGCGCCAAGAACGAATCCGATTGTTTTTCAGTCGACAATAACGAAAACAATAAAACTAGTTGGTGTCTAGATAGCGGAAGCACATCACATTTATGCTCTGATAAAACAAAATTTCAAGATTTAGAAGATGATCAAGGTATTCTTAGATTAGCATCTGAAAATCAAACAACTAATATAATGGGTAAAGGTACAGTCAAACTTGAAATTTCTAAAAATCACAATATAAATTTAAAAAATACATTATTAGTGCCAAATCTTACGACAAATTTAATATCAGTAGGTAAAGCTACTGATGTGGGCCATTCAGTAATATTTAAAAAACACAATGCGTTTATTAAAGATAAAAATGGTAAAATAATTTTAAAGGCCGAAAGGTCAAATGGATTATATTATGTTAAAAACAAAAATTTTGAAAAAAATTTAATACAGGCAAAAATGTCGAAAGAAAGTAATATTCAAATATGGCACAAAAAATTAGGACATCTTAATGAAAGCGATTTAAAGCTAGCATCAAATAATAATTTAATAATTGGATTACAGATAAATAAAAATGAAAGATTGAATGACTGTTCTATATGTCTTAAGGGAAAATTCACACGACTTCCTTTTCAGAGCAGAGAAACGCCAAAGGAGGTGGATATTCTCGAGATAGTCCATTCAGACGTTTGTGGACCCATGCGAGTTTCCTCACAAGGAAATGCCAAATACTTCGTAACATTCATAGACGAATGTACAAGGTACAGCTATGTAAAATTTATAAAAACAAAAGATCAAGTTCTTGAAAAATTTAAAGAGTTCAAACAAGAAGCAGAAAATTTTACTGGCAAGAAAATTAAATTTTTCCAGAGTGACAATGGAACGGAAACGTGCAATGAATTGTTTAATGACTATTTAAAAAAGTGTGGGATACAACGCCGATTATCAACCCCTTACACACCTCAACAAAATGGGCTTGCAGAGCGCAAAAATAGGACTCTACAAGACATGGCAAGATGCATGATGTTAGAATCAAATGTACCAAAAATGTTATGGGCGGAAGCCATAAATACAGCAAATTATTTGCGAAATAGATGCCCTTCAAGAAGATTGAAAGGGTTAACACCAGTTCAAAAGTGGACAGGTAGAAAACCGTCTGCAAATCACTTACATGTCTTTGGACAAAAAGCTTTCGTAATGGATAAAACTCCAAACAAAGGGAAATTTGAAGCAAAATCCCAAGAAGGAATCTTTGTAGGATATTCCTTAACTTCAAAAGCATATCGTGTTTGGCTACCAACAGAGAAAAAGATTAAAATATCTAGGGATGTGAAAGTAATTTCAGAATTTTATTATCCTATCGAAAAAGAAGAAAAACATGAACCAAATAAAGAATGTTTTCACAAAGAAGAACCAACTAAACAAATTGAAGTTAATATAAAAGAAAATATACCTGAAAAAATAAATAGTGAAAGAAATGAACAAGAAGAAATAGAAATAGATGAAAATAATTCTCGAAAATCCAAAAGAAATATAAAACCTCCTACATGGTTGAATGATTTTGAAACATCCGCACAATGCGAAATGCAAGAAAAAGAAAAATTAGAAGAATGGAATGAAGCAATAAAAAATGAATTAAAATCACATATTAAGAATGAAACATGGAAGATAGTAAATAAAAACGAACATGAAAATATTGTAGGATGTCGAATGATATTAAAAAATAAATACAAAGCTAACGGAGAATTGGAAAGAAAAAAGGCTCGTCTTGTAGCCAGAGGCTTCACACAAAGACCTGGAATAGACTTTAATGAAACGTATGCTCCTGTAGCAAAATTGAGTTCAATACGTCTATTACTAGGAGTTTGCATGGAATGCGATATGAAGATTAGTCAATTGGACGTTTCAACAGCATTCTTATATGGAGATATAGAAGAGAAAATATATATGGAAAAGCCAGAAAATCTGGAAAACCATTTAAAAGAAATAATACTTGAAGAAAGAAAAAATGAAGATAGAACTATATATGAAGGAGCAAAACAAATGTTAGAAGATTTAAATAAGGACAAGAAAGAAAAAGTATGTTTACTAAAAAAGGCCTTATACGGGTTAAAACAAGCCGGAAGACAATGGTTTAAAAAACTAGATATTACTCTAAAGGAATTAGGTTTCAATCCATCTGACGCGGATCCCTGTATCTACATCTCTTCGAAAGGGGAGAAAAAACAATTGTAGCTATTTATGTCGATGACATAATAGCAGCCTCAGTCAATCAGAAGAGTCTAGATGAATTGAAAAAGAATTTAATGAAAAAATTTGAAATGAGAGACCTAGGAAGTTTAAATTATTGTTTAGGAATCGAATTTAAAAGAACTGAAAATGAAATATCGATTAGTCAAAGAAAATACATTAAGGAAATTCTAAGAAAATACAACATGACCGATTGCAAACCAGTGTCTACTCCAATGGAGGTTGGAATTAAATTAAATAAAAATAAAGACACAGAAGAAATCGTCGATTGTCCGTATCAAAGCCTGATAGGAGCCCTCATGTATCTTTCGGTGGCCACGCGTCCTGATATATCTCATGCTGTGAGCTACTTAAGCCAATTTAATAACTGCTATGGAAAAGAGCATTGGCTAGCGGCGAAAAGAGTATTAAGATACTTAAAAGGTACTGAAGACTTAGGACTTATATATAAAAAGACAGGTACACCTCTAGTAGGATATACCGATGCAGATTGGGCAACATGCCATCTAGATAGAAAATCATATACAGGATACTGTTTTAAGTTTGGAGGAGCAGCGGTAAGCTGGGAATCAAAGAAACAAAAAACAGTAGCGCTCTCAACTGCCGAAGCGGAATACATGGCGCTGACAGAAGCAGCCAAAGAGGCTATACACTTGAAGCAGTTAATCAACAATATGGGTCTGAAACATTCAAGAATAGAAATCTTTAATGATAACCAAGCTGCAAATAAACTTGCAAGCAATTCAATAATAGGCTCAAAGTCAAAGCACATTAACATCCGTGAACATTTCATTAGGGACACCATAAGAAACAACGAAATTGTCGTCACCTACATGAAAAGTGAAGATATGCAAGCAGATATATTAACCAAGGGATTGCCAGGGCCGAAACACCAGGATTTAACCAAAAGGCTAGGAATAAAATCCCTACAGCTCTCTTAAGCTCGTGAGGGGGAGTGTTAGAAAGTAAATGAACTTTACATTACACTCACTAGAGAGCATTCCCTACACTTATTGTAAATAATAATATTATTGTTAATTGTTGAGAAAAAAATTTCTAATCAATAACTTTTGTTATACTTCGTTGTACTATATTCAACTCTAAATAAATATAATTTTGTATAACTGTCGTCTTGTGTCTTAAATTT
>JAKCPI010015134.1:0-53808 GCA_023213315.1 Euborellia annulipes | reverse complement strand
ACCATAAAAATTTCGACATCGAATTTTTGACATGAATCCACTTTATATATTTATATATATATTATCATAATTGTAGAGCTAAGAGAAAGTAAAGATAAATTTCGGGTGGGGGAGATGTAGATTCCGAAACCCCTTCCCCCCTCTTTCCTGGCTACGACGTGAAAAAACGAAATTCGATTTTAATACAAAAAAAATTACCTTTTCAGTTGTGAGATTAACTATTTCTTTGTCTTCTTCTCTATTCCTATTAGCACAATCTGTTGATTCTGAAGGTCCAACTTCACAATCTAATTCTTAAATGGAAAAGTATTTAAGTAATTGATTCACTAATTTTAAAAATTTTTTCAAATTTTACCTGCTTTCTTATTTTGAAAAAATCTGAAATTAGTCTCCGGTTCATAATTTTTATGAAATTAGCAATTAATGTTTTAATAATAAAAATAATTCGAATTTAAGTAAAATTTTTTTATTTAAATAATTGTCAAATTTCAATAAGGTTATGGCATAAAAAAAATCCTCAATAGCCTACAAAAAAAAAACATTCTCCGGTTGTTTTCCCCTGGTGCATCGTGCACGCTGACACGCACCAACCCATGTGTACCGGTATCTAGCTCGAAGCCATTAAGCCGGTTCCCAATGTTTGGGGGTGAGAGGCCCTTCACCTCCCTACTCCCTCAAAAATCAGTCCCTGACGGGACTGGTCGACCAGCTCTCGACGTGTTCATCTCAAATCACCATTGACAAATTCAAATTTCAATAAATTTTTTTTTTTTAGGGAAAAGCTTAAATTACGGCATAAAAACCCTCAATAGCCTACAAAAAAAATCATTCCCCGGTTATTTACCCCTGGTGCATCGTGCACGGAGGCACGCACCATACCCAAGTACCGGTATCTAGCGTAATTGCCATTAACCCGGTTCCAATGTTGGGAGTGAGAGGCCCTTCACCTCCCTACTCCCCAAAAATCAGTCCCTTTCGGGACTGGTATCTCCTCTCCTCCTATTCTTTGCAAAATTTCAATAAATGAATGTAGAGTCTTATATTAGACTTTTGTTTTTTATGATTTAGGAGAAATAACAAAAAGAATTAGTTTTTTTTTATTTCTTATATATAATATATATATTTTATATTAATACTTTACGAAAAATAAGCAATTTTCATTTTTGTTAAAATTTTTTTTAAATAAAATAAACATATTTTTAAGAAATTTTTTTTATAATAAAAAGGATACAATTTTTTTTTCTTTTCTAATAATTTGTAATAATTAGAGACCGGATTTTTATGCAGCAAAAACCGCTAAATATGCCATATAATATGCAGTAAAAGTATTAAAATATGCAGTCAAATATGCAATATATTTATGGCAAAAATATTGAGTAAATGGCTTCCAATTAAAGGTAAATCATGATTTCTACTGATGTAAAACTAATGGTGTTTTATTTTTGGAAGGAAATGATTAAAAAAAAAAAAAATTGGTCTCGCAATAAAAACTAAATTTAATTAAAAAAAAACAAAACAAAAAAAAAAACAGTAATATCAGTACAGTCAAATGTGTTAATTTAATTAACAAAATAGTTTTCTATAAAATATATACTAAATATTATTTAACAAAATAAACACTTTATAAAAAAAAAAACGTAATATTTCTGAGAAACTAACTTTTAATTTGTAACTGAACGTATAATTAAAATTAACAATGAGGAGAGTAAGGGAGCCGGAAGCAATTAAAGAAAAATTATTTCTCTTTTTTCGCTTTATTTAATACAATTGTCGACGTTTCGGTCGATTTTTCCGGGCTTCATCAAGACAAATGTTATTGACTCGAGCTTAGAGGGGCTCTTGGCAAACATAACATTTGCCCTAATGCTGTTCGCACCAACAGTTATGTCAGGAGTTGCCAAGAGCCCCTCTAATCACGAGTCAACAACAATTGTCCTGATGGCCGGAAAAATTGGCCGAAACGTCGACAATTGTATTAAATAAAGCGAAAAAAGAGAATAATTTTTCTTTAATTGCTTTCGGCTTTCATGAGGAGATCAAGATCATTGCTTTTAATTTGCATTGTAATTTACAACTAAAAGCATTTCAAAATTAACTTCTTTAAAATTATAGCGTTTATCGCTTAATAAAGTTTTATATTTTGAAAATGATCGTTCCACATCAACAGATGTGATAGGGGCATATTTAAATGAACTTAGTGCAATAGGTTCGATTTCCTCCATCACATCAACTTCATCTCCTTGAAGTATTTTATTGATTTTACATAAATCCGCTAGTCCAGGATTTTTTTCTAGGATATGTTTTAATTTATTTTTCAACAAATTTCCTTTTTCCCCGGGTATTTGATTTACATGGTTTTTCAAATTATCAATTATATTAATATTTTCGCTCAATGCTATCCCACGCCTTTCTAAATCTTCAATAATTTTTAAAAGAAATTTACAATTGGCATAAATGAATGCCAGATCTTTGCCAGTATTGGTGGTTTTAAGCAATTCATGTACTTTTTGGACACAGAGAGCATCGTCCACTTCTGCAATTTTAAGAACCACACTCTTGAATTCAAGAAAATTTTCTGCATAGAAAACTGCTGCTGCAAGCCACGTACCCCAGCGAGTTATTACTGGTTGGGGAGGCAACGGTTTTCCAAGCATTAATTCTTTGTAAACATCAACCCTTGAAGGGGCATTTAAAAACATTTTTTTGCCGTTGTTTATTAATTTATTTATATGAGGAAAAATTTCTCTTATTTTTCCGCTAGGCGATTGCAGGCATGAGCGATGCATGTCACATGTATCATTTTATAGTAAAAAATTTTTAATGATTGTCCGGCCTTTACCATATAGGGGGCTGCATCAGAAATAAATAGCAATACTTTATTTTCAATCGACCCTGTTGAAATAAATTTTAGCCCATCATTAATAATTCGACATATAGTCTCATAATTAGTTTTTTCAAGATGTTTTGAACAGACCAAAAATGGATTTTTTGGACCATTTGGGCTTAAAACGCCAACCAATAAATTAGCTACGTAGATACCCCTAGGGTCGGTAGTTTCATCTACAATTAAATATAAATAATTATCAACTAACTCATTTTTAATTTTCTCTATAGTCTTATTATAGCAAATGGGTAGACGAGGACCCCTGTTTTGGCATTTTTTTTCTTTAATTAATTTGACTTCGAACTATGAACACAACTGACTTGATATTCATCCAACGAAAATTCTAGCAAAACTAAATTTATTTCTTAAAAGAGGATATAAAGAATAAAAAATATATAGTTATTTATTTTTTACAATGTAATAAAAGGATTTAAATTTTTTTTTTTCGTTTAATTTTTTTTTTTTTTTTGTTTTTAGAAAAAAAAAAAATTAAAAAATTAAAATAAAATGGAACTTTTACTGAAAAAAAATTTAAAATATCCAAAAAGCTTTAAATATGCAACTTTATGCAATATTGGCCAAATATGCAAAAATATGCAATATAGAATTTGAACCCTAGCTCCAAGGGGGCATGATTCGGATAGAAAATTGGTTTTCAGAGATGTACCTATTAGCAAATAGAATATGCAATTGCATAGGAATCCGGTCTCTAGTAATAATATATAGAAATTTGAATTTTTTTTCTCTTCTGGGGGGGGGGGTTAAAACCTAAAAACCCCCCCTGGTTGCGCCACTGGAACCGAAACGTCAGCAAATGATCATTAATTAAAATTAAATGAAATAAAATTTGGCAGCATTCTTCTTTGGGAATTATTCCTTCTTACCTTGAACATAAAGCTACAACTATAACAAATATTCAATTACTACATTTTTACAATCCTATAAATTATTCTTACACATTAAATTAATTATAGCCTACTTGTTATTTAAATTATAAGTAAAAAATTACATACATTTTTTTTTTTACATATTGTAAATAATTTTTCTCCATTTGTTTACACATGAATTGACTTCTTTCAAATAGACTCTTAGTTTTTCTTCTTTAGCAAAAAAGAATAAAATCAATTACCAATCAATGGATCGAAGAAGCACGTGGCCCCCTTAGCGTTAGAGAGGGAGAAACGCATTCCTACGCGATCTACACGTTTATTAGCCTTGTTAGGTGAAAAGGGAAAGAAAAGTTCTTGCAAATGCAGATCTATTCTTTTTCTGTGTGAGAGACGGAGAGAGGAGATATCAATTCAATCAAACTGAGAAAAAAAATTAAACAAACTGAAGGTGTGGTTACTAAAGATTTCTATTTGACATCAAAATTTAATATAATCTTAAGAAAAATCTCAACATATCCCCAAAACGGACAATTATTTTATAAAATATTTTGCCTCCATTCTTGGAAAATGTACAATTTTAACAATAAACTAATTTTTCTCTCTGAAGCCAAAAATTTTCTACTCTTTTTACTTTCTCGTATACGAAGTATTCTAATAGTCAAAAAATTTTTTATGATTTGAAAATATCGAATTTCTGCCTGAGAATAAAAAAAAAAATCTCTGTCTTTGTGTGGTGGCAAACAGCCAAACCGATAAAATTTGGTAGGCCTATATTATATGGACCCTGTTATGCAATGGTGTGTCAAAGACAAAAAAATTCAAAATTGAGTTATGCACGGAATATTGTTTGAAATGCTTTAATTAATAATATTTTTTATGAAATATGTCCTAAAAAAATTTATATTTAATGTTATTTGCACAATTGACAACAAAAATTATATATAATCCAATGAAAACAAAAAACTTTATTGTTGATTTTCTCAAAACTCGATGTTTGGTCTTTGACACACCATTGCATAACAGGGTCCATATACCCTATATCTTACTCTAAAATTGTAGATCTGTATCAACTTTTGGAGTAAATTTGTCAACGGAAAATAGTACTTAATAAGTTTTTTCAAAAATTTTGAAATTTGTAATTTTTTCTCATGTTATTTTATTTATTGTATTTTTTTAAATTATTTTTTCAAATCCACACTTTTTCCCTTTCACACTCACACACACACATACATAGTCTTTTCGGCAACTTAGGCCATAATATTACGATAACCGTTATTAATGAATATATCTATTGGCCATTTGGTATCCAAATGGTTTAAATAAAATCTACGGACTTCCTGGGATCCGAACCCGCGACCCTTTGTATAGAAGACCAGCACACTAGCCACTACACCAAGCCTGAGGGCATCATGCTTATTTAAATTTCACTATTTAAAAAAAAAAATTTTTTTGTCGAAAACTGAAAAATAGTTTTTGAAATAATCAACGAAAAATTGCCTGGATGTGACTTTTTCTTTGTTGAATATATCAAAAACTTTTCAGTTTTAGCCAAAAGAGAATAAAAACCTTTTTTTTTTTAATTTGTCTTTTCGGCATCTTAGGCCATATATACTTTACTGATAAACTATTTTTATTTTCGAAATATTTCAGGGGGTCCAGGCATAAAAACTTTATTAAAATAATGTAATTTAAATTAACATGGCAAAAATAATTACAAATTTCCAAAATTTTAGAAACATCTTATTAGACCTAAGTTGACGTTGACTTATTTACTCCAAAAATTGATACAGATCTATAATTTTAGTGCGAGATAATTACACATTTGTAGAGTATGCTAGAACGTCTATAAGGAAGTCATTCCCAATTTGATTTCTACTATTTTTTAACTGATATTAAAATTTTATCATTATTTTTATGTTGATTAAATATAATAATTTATCACTCCTTTATACCGTAAGAGTTTTAAAAGATTCCAACCTTATAATTTAAGTGATAACCAGTGGAATATTTAAAATACTAATTTCTTCTTTTTATTGTTTCAGGTATGTGATTTCAACATAATTCCAAGACCATTTCTTCTCTCAAGGTAGAAATTAACTTTTAATTATAAAAAAAAATATTACCATTGGTTGCAAAAATTAGTTCCTGTTTGGTTTTGGAAGATACACAACAAAACCAACTTCCTAAATGATTTTTTGATCAATTCCATTCTCTCTTTTAGAGTGGATCTAACATGGACCTTGCTATGCATAGCATGCATAACAAGGTCCATGTTAAATCCACTCTAAAGAGTTATGCATAAAGGAACCAAGCGCCATTATGATTGAAATTGCTATTGCGCTTGGTCCCTTTATGCATAACATCGTTCACATATTTTTTGTTCAAAAGAAAATGCGTGACTCGAGTGAGTTGCCTATTTTCTTGCAAATAAAAACGAATTTTTTACTCACCATGAGATGTTATAATGCTTCTATAATTTAATAGTGGAAATAGGAAATATCGTCAAATAAAAAGATTTTTTTTTGCATTTTTTCATTATTTTGAGAGAATTGTTATTTTGTTGGTTAGAGAAATTATTCTTTTTTTTTTTTTTTTGAAGATGGTGCCAGGACGAGGGGAAAGATGTCACAATTAAGAATGACATTTTTTTGCTAATGGGTTTGTTATATTGTTGATTGGTAGAAAATAATTATTTTTTATTTCTAACAATATCAATTTGAAGGATTGTTGGATGTTTGCTTTGATTAGAAAGGATTATGGAGAAAAATCGATCCCTTTCAACCATACAAATAAAAATTCACTACGCACTTATCCTCAGAATAGATAAATTATATTCTAAACTATTGTCTTAAATGAACATAAATTATTTCAGAGAGTAGAAATTCGATTAGGCGTAAGTAGTCTACTTTCTGTATAGCAATTGGCATTTTTTTAAATTTATTGACAAGCTTGTTCTTCAAAATATCCATTCACCCCATTCCAATTTAACTACTTCCCTTCTTTTAAAAATAATTTTAATTTAATCAAAAAAATGAAAATCTTTAATTAAAAAAACATTTTTAAAGAAGGTTAAATCAAGGATATCTTTAGAAATTTTCTTGGATTTATGAAATAATTACGGAAGGAAATAATTAATGCAATTATAAATAAACCTCTTTTTATTATTCTAATTTTTTATGAATCTTAAAAAGACATCTGATATTTCAAAATTCCTATTTAGAGAGGCATAAAGTTATAATTTAAAGAAAACATGGAACGGTTCCCAACCAAATTAAGATTTTCTCTATATCAAATTTATAATTAATTCTATAGGTACCGTATATAATTTCTTTGATATCCTCAAAGGACCAAAAAATAATAAATTGTGAAAATAGCAAGAAAATTTATAAATTTTAAAAAAATCACAATTTTCTTTTTTTTTTGGTGAATATTTATAAAGACAAATTATTTAGGATAACAGGTTATTATTATTATTTTATTATTTAGTAATTAACATACTAGTATTAATATATTTATTCAAATAAAAAAAAAATGAGGACGATTAATAAAACAAGATCACCCTGCTAAAAATTTAAAATTTAATGAAAATTTAATTCAAGTGTAATTAGTAAGAATAATTAACGGGTTAATTTTATTTTATTTTACTTGAGAGTAACGTCTTATAACGGTTTAATAAATAGACATATTATTATCATCAGTTCAAATCCAACTTACTGAAAACTGGCCAAATGGACATTAGTCTAAGGTCATTAAAAAAAAAAAAGAAATCCAGCTTACCGGAAAAAATAATCCTCCAACAGAAAGTGGATCTAGTCAGGACACAACAATAAATAGGTTTTTTAGTCTCTTCTACATCTTAGGCCAGTAGACTTTTTTTTTCTTTTAAGATATGTTAGCGAGGTGACTAGCTGAATCAATTTGTAGCAGGATAAATAAAAGGCCATGCAGCTATGTTTATTTCTGTATTATATTCGAACCCATGGCGGCCATCTCCAAAGTTATTAGAAAACTCTCTTATGTTGATCGAACCCTAGCTATGTAGATGGTCGCATGGTCGAACGAAACCTCGCTGTGTGCACTGTCTCCATGGCTAGAGTTCGGTCAACATAAGAGGGTTTCTGTTGACCGAACCCTAGTCGTGAAGATGGTAGCATGGTCGACCGAAACGTCGCTGTGGGTTCTTATATAATAAATAAATAAACATAGTTGCTTGGCCTTTTATTTATTCTACTAAGATATATGATCTTGCTATGTGTATTTATTTTTTCTAATTGGTGTCCAATTAGTATAGATAAATATCGGACTGCCTGAAATTCGAATTCACACTCTTTGGCTTTTTATAATACTGATATATTGATATATTCTCTATCCTCAAGGGATGGATGGCATAAATAGGGTTAATAGGGTCGCTTCCCGACTAGGTAGATTTTATCGTACTTTTAGGGGTCCTATATTTTTTTTCCGAATAAGATAGGATAAAATGCTGGCCATTCCTATCCAGGACCCAACTTGCCGATAAAACTTCAGCAACGCCCAGATTAGCCTCCAAATAAATATTGGAGTTTCCCAACACTTTTTCCACCCGGGCATCCAAGATATTGTTAACCAAAAACCAAAGTTATAGAAATTTTGTTGTTAGAAGGTAGACCAAATCACTAAACACACACCTACTTTTTCATTTTATTTTATTTGTCTTGTTCTACATCGAAGGTTGTTTAGGCCCCCAACTCTATTTATTATAAATATGAGTAGGATGGCAACCAGGAAAGAAATCCGACAAAAATTTAATCAATCTTTATCAAATTTTTTATTTTGATTGCCGACGTTTTGCGGCCTTCCTCAGGACAATCGGTAGTTCTATTTATTATATTTCAGTTGGGTGGGTAGCCAATCCAATAGAACTAACACACCTACTTAAGTCTTAGAAATAAACAACTGCATATTCTCGCCTTTAATGAGTCTGTTATTTGGGTTGCCTATCTTCCATTAACTAATTTCTAATCCTAATATCAGCTTATATTAATATCATATTAAGTTGGGAGCAGAAGAAAGGTGCTAGATCTTATAGGTCCGTTGAGTCCAATCACATATTTATTGTTTGCAACGGTTATCTGAAGAGCCATGAAGTAAGAAGTGACTTCCGGCGTTGCAAGTGAAACAGCCAGCCAGGCGGAAATCCTCACTAGCCTTGGCCAGCTAGAAAACATATCAAAGAGATCGAGATTTTTTATTTCATTTAAGAACTTCAAAAATTTTACATAGAGAGAGGCATCGAAATAATTAGAGTTATAAGAGCCAGAAGAGTTGATCTGGTAGCGTTTTCCATTGATAGCACTTAGGGCCTGTAGATGACCGAAACGTCGGTTTGAATAAATGGAATAGTCTTCTTTTTTCCAACCAAGTTTACCTCACCTTAACTATTAATAGGTGCGTGATTGTTTTTTCGTTTCGGTTTTTTAGTGAAATTTCATCTCTTTGAAAAACTCTTTTATTACTGCAACTAAATGCAAATACGATATAAATTTGTTTTACTTTCTCTTACCTCTATATATGTTAATATATAGAGAAAGTATTGGATTCATGTCAAAAATTCGATATCGAGATTTTGATGGATATACACGTTTTAAGGTCCCCTGAATCCAAAAAAATGGTTTTCGCGACATGGTCTGTCTGTGTGTTTGTGAGTGTCTGTCTCTCTGTGTTCAATTTTAAGCATTAAGGAATTGAGCTAAGAGGCTGAAATTTTATATTTAAGTTAAACATCCCACGAGAACGTGAAAATAAGCTTTTAATCAAAATCGGCCAAAAAATACTAGTACTTTACTAATGTATTTTTTCACTTTTTCTCTCAAAATTCGCTTCAACGATTTTGATTACAATAGAATTAAAAAAAAATCAATTATTTTTTAGAAGCTCTTTCAAATGTATATTTTCATTTTACCCCCAAAATTGTTTGAAGCACACTATACTCTTGTGCTTCATAGGAAAGATAGTAGAAATTGTTGCCATAGTAACAAAATAGAGAAAATCGGGAAAAAAAAAACTGAAAAAGTGCATCAGTAAAGTGCACTCTTTGTCCGATTTTGTTCAAAAGCTTCGTGTCACGTCCTAGGGGTGTGCCTAAATAAAATATAAAATTTCAACCTCCTAGCTCTTTTCGTTCTTGAGATATTTTGTTCACAACACAGACAGACCATGTCGCGAAAACCACTTTTTTGGATTCAGGGGACCTCAAAACGTGTATATCCATCAAAATCTCGACATCGTATTTTCGACATAAATCCAATACTTTCTCTCTCTATATATTAACATATATATTTTTTTATTTTAAAAAACATTCACACTTTTTCTCATTCACACTCACACTCACACACAATTCACACAGTCTTTTCGGCAACTTTGGCCATATAAGACTTTTTACGATATCCGTTATTGATAAATTTACATATATGTGGTCCAGGCATTCTTATTTAAGCCATTTGGTATCCAATTGGCTTAAATAAAATCATCGGACTGCCTGGGGTCCGAACCCGCGACGTTTGTATATGAGGTTAGCACGCTAACCTCTACGCCATGCCCCGAGGGCATATTAACATATATATATAGAGGTAAGAGAAAGTAAAAATACACGCGATCAAGAATTCTTGTTTCATGATTCATTAATACTTCAAAATTCATCAAATACTGTATTTTTCCTCCTCCATTAAAGAAAATCTCTATTTATGCTAAATATTGTCTAATCTCATGGATAAAATCATGTTTATATGCATTTGTATGCAAATATAGATAAAGTGGTTTTTATTAAGATTAAAATCTCACTCTCGCGCTATTTAGGACAAAAACGAAATTAATAAATAATTGACTACTTGACCGGATTCTTGTATCTGTTATACATTCAAAAGAAGATTTGGTTGCCTATCTTCCAGCAAACAAACACGAATTATATTATGCTTAAAATTTTAAATCTAACTACATTGATTTCATTACAATCAATTGGAATTTTGATTTTATGACTTTCTCTACTATCTTCAGTTCAATCCATGCAGTCAAATGAAAATAAATGGTCCTGATCCGCATAATATAATTCGTGTTTGTTTGCTGGAAGATAGGCAACCCATTTGATTAATTAGACCAAATCTTCTCTCAAGTTCATTTGTTAATTGTGAGATTTAACAACTGCACATGAGTGGTTCGCTTTAGAGAAATGCAGCGAGTTGTTTAATTTGGTTGCCTAACTTCAAGGAATCAAATTCTCATTGAAATTACTGGTAAAGGTGTTTTCCGAAAATAATGTTAAAATTGAATAGTTAATGTACCCACGTTACATCTTAATATTGAAAGGATCTATCTTCTTAGAACAAGTCATAAAAAATAGATTTTATTCTTCATTTATTAATGACAGAACTGACACTTTGTGGTTACTCTGAGGAGTAAACTAAGATATGTTTCCTTTTCGTGTCATGGGAAAAGAGTTTGATAATTTTTTGCAATGTGGTAGATTTGAGCCTGAATTGTAAGGATTATAAGCTTGACTGTTCTATCTGGTTTGTTCCCCGGGTAATCGTCTGATGAAAAATTATAATGGGGAAAATTAAGTTTATCAACTTCATAGCATACGTCAGAGGAATTTGATTTGTGTGTCTCCCATGCCAGTTTTTTAGTCTAAAAACTTTTTTTTATCCATTAATTTATGATTTAAATTTTCGACCGTTGGTTCTCGTTGAAAATTTTGTAAATTAAAATTAAATATACAAATTAATCACTAGGTTATTTGTTTCAAAGGTTTTATTAATTAAAAATTAATTAATCACTTCTGATGATGTCAAGTAATTGCCGAATAACGTTTTAAGTGTTAATTTTTAATTAATAAAATCTTTGAAACAAATAACCTAGTGTTTATTTGTATATTTAATTTCTATTTGTTTATAATTTGCTTAAACAGTGTGTGATCCTAGATCTTTGATTTGTATTAATTTTACTTTCTCTTACCTATGTATATATGTAATATATATATGAGAGAAAGTATTGGTTTCATGTCAAAAATTCGATGTCGAGATTTTGATGGATCTTCACGTTTTGAGGTCCCCTGAATCCAAAAAAGTGGTTTTCGCGACATGGTCTGTCTGTGTGTGTGTGTGTGTCTGTGTTCACTTTTAAGCATGAAGGAATTGAGCTATGAGGCTGAAATTTTATATATAAGTTAAACACCCCCGGGACCGGAAAAATAAGCTTTTAATCAAAATCGGCCAAAGAGTACTAGTACTTTACTGATGTACTTTTTCAGTTTTTTTCGATTTTCTCAAAATTCGCTCTTACGATTTTGATTAAAATTCAAAAATCAATTATTTTTTAGATGCTCTTTCAAATGTATATTCTCGTTTTGCCCTCAAAATTGTTTGAAGACCACTTTACTCTTGCACTCCATAGAAAAGATAGGAGAAATGGTTGCCATGGTAACAAAATATAAATATTTTCCCATACTTATAAATTTTACATCTGAATTCAAATATTCCCTACTGCCGGGAACTAAATACATGTCGACACAAAAAATCTGGTGTACAAGCACAGTACACAACTTTCGATTACCGAAGGTAAGAGAAGTTGTGTGCTGTGCGACAGTCACACCAGATTTTTTAGATTCAGATTAATAGTAACTATTGATATTACGTAAGCAGTCTAGAACTGGGTGTCTTATTTGTTTATTTTTGCTGACAAGAGGAAGGAAGGAGTTAATTAATTGCTTATGCTAATTTTTAAACGAAAAAATCTGGTGTGACTGATCGCACACCACACAAATTTCTCTTAGATATTATTCTGTGCTTGTCTCACCTGATTTTTATGCTAGCATATATTTAATTTCCGATAGTAAAGATAAAATTGATCATAGAAATAATATATATTTTGTTGTCATTTCAATCATTTCTATAAAGAGTAAAGTCAAAAATTTACTTGTAAGGTAATCTTTTTATCTAACATTCAACCTTTTTTTCTAAATATAATATACAGTAGATTTATTTGTAATTTAAATAAAAAAGTTAATATATGTAGGGACCCCGCTGGTCTGGCCTCGAACCCAGGTTCCCTCCGAGTGGTTGCGTTGATTGGTCAGTTCGGCGCCAAGTCGCGAAACGCTTTACTGTTAGAGAAGTTAGTCTTCAATTCAAAGCACAAAATGGACAAAAAGAATTAAAATAAAAATATAAATGAAGAAAGAGCACCGTTAAAATGAGTTTCGATACTTTTAATAAAAAAAAAAAAAATCTAGTAGGCTATGCATAAGTTATAATAGATATGTAAATTTTAAAATTGAGATGTTCTCTTTTCATTTTAATAATGATTTATGGATGTTTTATATTTAATTTGACGTCTATTTCTGCCTAATTACTAGGATTTATAGAAACAGTATTTTAAATGCACTTCTTCTTTTAAATTATATTGGAAATATAGATAGAGTATAAATAGGCCTCGGATGCTGAATTGGCGAATTCGGAATTCCTGATCCCGAGTAAAAATGATTAAAAATGATCGAGGGATCCACACGCCCGCAGCAGGTCTGCCTAGTGAACCTTAAGGAATACACACGCCCGCACCAGGGGCCCACACGGTAGATCAAAAGTGACCAGAAGAAAAATGTATGTCCCTGGTGTGGGCGTGTGTATTCCTGTGTGTCCCTAAAGGTTCACTATGCAGACCTGCTGCGGGCGTGTGTATCCCTCTATCATTTTTAATCATTTTTACTCGGGATCTCAGCTGTTTTTGTTAGTCTGTTAGATTGAAACTATTTCGAAAATAAGAAAGAGTTAACTCTCTCATTAGTGTCAGTACCGACACATTGTGGTTATTCTGAAAAGTAAGTTGCATGGGAATAATCCTGGGATGAGTTCCCGTTTCCTTCCTCATGAGGAGGCATCTCAAAAGGGTTGGCTAATTTTTTGCTTGAGGTGTCTTTAATTCAGGATTATAAGCTTGACTGCTTTATTCCCTCGGATTACCTCCTCATTTTAATAGAATTTCCATAAAAAACCCAACATTTTGAAATTCCTAGATGTTCTTTATGAAGGAGGAATAGTCATCGAAGATCTAAAATAAATATTGTAAATAAAATAAAAACTAAACAGCCCTTTCTTGTTCTAGGTGTTATCGGGATCCCTTTTGAGCAACAAAAATTTATTCAAATTATATAGTCTACCAATTTCTGGAAAGGGAGAGGGAAGTCAAATATATAAGTAAATACATAAAAATATTGGCTACCATTTAATTTGATTTATTATTATTTGAAATTTCCGGGATCCCAGTTTATTTACTCGAGGTGTTTTCGTGTACGCAGTCACACACCTCAAACCCAACCGGCCTCTTACTGCCACCCCGTGAAGTTACTTTTAATTTGAATAAATAAATAAACTCATGCCGAAAAACTATCAATATTTAAAATTTTGTTTTGAATAGGATTCTAATCTATGAACTTGATATATGTACCCTGTTATACAATGGTGCGTCAAAGACCAAAAAATTCAAAATTGAGTTAAGCACGGAATATTGTTTCAAATGCTTTAATTAATAGTATTGTTTATGAAATATGTCTTAAAAAATTTATATTTTATGTTACTTGCACAATTGGCAAAAAAATTATATATATTCAATGAAAACAAAAAACTTTAATGTTGATTTTCTCAAACTCGATGTTTGGTCTTTGACACACCATTGCATAACAGGGTCCATATATTCTCTTGTTTGTTCGAAGCGTTATCTAAAGAAAAAAATTTGAAAATTCTAAATATTTCATTTGTTTTCTCATTTTATCCTCCCCCCCCCCCAGCCCTTTCTCATTTTATCCTAAGCTGACGATGATAGTACTCGAAAATATCCTAGATAGAATTTTGTATTCCACAGGAAAATTATAAGAATTTTAATTTTTTTTCTTTTGAATATTTGTTGATCAAACTATTTATTAATTTTTTCTAACTCAACAGTTTAGGGATTTCTTATTTACTTTTCATCATTTAATAAGTGAATTTTTTTATTATTATCGCCATTTTATCAATAAATTGACCATTGACCTTCATAAAAGTATATAAATAATACACTTTTCAAAAATTATAAGTTAGATGGTAGGTAATGTGTGTAGCGGCGGTCACGGATGCGTTCGAGCAGGTAGTTTCAAGGTGATCCATATGCATAAGTCACGCTGGCTACCCAGTTCGTTACCCCCTCTCCTCTCTGGTCATTTCTCTATACATCTTCTATTTACTAATATATAATATTTATTTTAAAAAAAATCCAATTTCGATTAAAATAATATATTATTATCTAATTAAATAATTTCCCAATCTAAGAATATTTAAAAAATTAGTTATTAGGCCGTCACAAAGTGTCTAATAATTTCTCGCCGAAGGAATAATAAAAGTTCAGGGTTATTAAGATTACCAAGAAAGTTTTATCTGGAGTTATAAACCATGACTTTACTTTATTTACTAACCATACCTCCTCATTTTTATAGTTTAGTTCCTAGATGGATATCTTAATTTGCGAAAGGACATTTTTTTTTCTTTTTGCTCTACTGGTAGAAATCTAAATAAATACTTTATTTTTTTATTTAAATAAATACTTAAAACATTCAAAAATTTCATCCCCTTTTTTTCATAACAGATGTTTCGATATTATCAGTAGGCAACAGCAGGCCAACTCTCCAACTCTTTCTCACCATATGATTTTGTATATCGATTGTACACTTTTCTCATTTAGGACCTGATCTGATTACAGATGTTAAAAAGTCATGTGTGGGTATTAAAAGTAAAATAAGTTTTTTTTTTTTTACATTCACCCACAAAAAAATGATTAAATTTAAGAAGGATTTTGCTTATTTTGCCTTTTTTTGTTACTTTTCTCTTTTGAATTTAAATAGAAACTTAAATCACTTCTAATAATCAAAACATATTTTAGTTTTATTTTGTCTAAAATTGCCTATTCCAGTTTTTTTTGTCTTATCTGCCTGATTACAATATATTCCGGCCAAAAATAAAAATTAACATAACCAAATTATATATTTTGTCTTTTTTTGGAGTTCATACTTTCACAGTGGGCCTAACATTAATAAAAAAAATTTGATTTTGGGTTTAACTGTGGTTTATTTATAAAAATTTCAACGTTATGGTCACAGAATGAGTGGCCGAAACGTTGTAATTTTTACAAATAAACCACAGTTAAGCCCAAAATCAAATTTTTTTATTAATTTATATTGCCTCTACCGTTTTTACTGAAAAATGGGAAAATGCCTTGAAATATATTAACAAGTTTTTTTCTAATTTGCATTTTATAAATTAGGGAATCTAAATTGCTTCAGATGCCGAAAAAGTAAAAAACTTGATTCAATTGAAAAAAAAAACAAAAACAAGACTTTTCTAGACATTTTACAGTTTTCTTTTTTTACTTTCTCTTACCTATGTATATATGTAATATATATATAGAGAGAAAGTATTGGATTCATGTCAAAAATTCGATGTCGAGATTTTTATGGATCTTCACGTTTTGAGGTCCCCTGAATCCAAAAAAGTGGTTTTCGCGACATGGTCTGTCTGTCTGTCTGTCTGTCTGTCTCTCTCTCTCTCGTGTGTGTGTGTGTGTGTGTGTGTGTGTCTGTGAACAAAATATCTCAAGAACGAAAAGAGCCAGGAGGTTGAAATTTTATATTTAAGTTAGGCACCCCCATGGGACCTGACACGAAGCTTTTGAACAAAATCGACCAAAAAGTACTAGTACTTTACTGATTCACTTTTTCAGTTTTTTTCGATTTTCTCAAAATTTGCTCCAACGATTTTTTTTAAAATTCATATATCAACTATTTTTTAGTTGCTCTTTAAAATGTATATTCTCATTTTGTGATTGAAATCTTCTGAAGACCACTTTACTCTTGTACTCCATAGAAAAGATAGGAGAAATGGTTGCCATGGTAACAACATATAAATATTTTGCCATACTTATAAATTTTACATCTTGAAAATCGAATGTACCCTACTGTCGGAAACTAAATACATGTCGACACAAAAAATCTGGTGAGACAAGCACAGTACACAACTTTCGATTGCCGAAGGTAAGAGAGTTGTGTGCTGTGCGCCAGTCACACCAGATTTTTTTTAACATACCACCCCCAATAGACTGTAAATCAGCCAGTTTAAGTAAATGAACAATCTATATATTCATTAAAGGTGTCTCCTAGGGAGGTAGGCAAGCCTAATTGCCATTGACATATTGTTCGATTAATTACTTCACTGTTGATCTATATCGAAATATTTTATTCATATTCTAAATCTATCTATAGAAATCAAGATTCTGTCGGTTTTTTTTCTTTATCCCTTCCTTCCTGATTTTCATTCATTAGAAATTCCAAGTCCGTTTATTTTGTCTTGGATTTCATAATAGAAAGGCGTTGCAGGAATTTTAATTAAAACTAAATCATTTGACATTTTTTCACTGAAGCGAATTATGGAACTTAAAAACTGGGAGGTGCTTTAATAGATTAAGCATATAAATAAATACAATTCAAATCATATCACTAAAATCACAAAAATCAGTTGTTTTTTTTAATTCACTTTATTCTCTCCCATACTTTTTACTTTCTCTTACCTATGTATATATGTAATATATATATATAGAGAGAAAGTATTGGATTCATGTCAAAAATTCGATGTCGAGATTTTGATGGATCTTCACGTTTTGAGGTCCCCTGAATCCAAAAAAGTGGTTTTCGCGACATGGTCTGTCTGTGTGTCTGTGTGTGTGTGTGTGTGTGTGTCTGTGAACAAAATATCTCAAGAACGAAAAGAGCTAGGAAGTTGAAATTTTATATTTAAGTTAGGCACCCCCATGGGACCTGACACGAAGCTTTTGAACAAAATCGACCAAAAGTACTAGCACTTTACTGATTCACTTTTTCAGTTTTTTTCGATTTTCTCAAAATTTGCTCCAACGATTTTTTTTTAAATTCAAAAATCAATTATTTTTTAGATTCTCTATAAAATGTATATTCTCATTTTGTGATTGAAATCTTCTGAAGACCACTTTACTCTTGTACTCCATAGAAAAGATAGGAGAAATGGTTGCCATGGTATCAAAATATAAATATTTTCCCATACTTATAAATTTTACATCTTGAATTCAATTGTACCCTACTGTCGGAAACTAAATACATGTCGACACAAAATCTGGTGGACAGCACAGTACACAACTTTCGATTACCGAAGGTAAGAGAAAGTTGTGTGCTGTGCGCCAGTCACACCAGATTTTTTATATTATTTTTTTAATATCCACATTTTACTACACTTCTTCCTGAGTTAACATTTTTCTTTAACAACGTATCCACTCATTAACGCGTTTATTTATAATATCCGACTTCAGAAACAATAACAAGTGTTGTTCATGGTGTTAATAAATTTATAGGAAGTAACAAAAAATTTTTTTCTCTGCTTCTTTCAGCTCCATTTATTTTTGCGAGACTAATTTATTTTTCATTCATAATATTTTATATTTATCAAATTTTTAATATTTATGTATATTAAGTTCTATATTTTCTTTAGACATAGGTATGAATAAAATAATAAGTTGTATTATCTTCAAAAAAAAATTTCTTTAATCAGATTTGTATAAATTTGTTTTGCTTGCTGAAAATTAGGGAATCTAAATGACTCAATTACTTTTCGATTAATTGCTCCAGAGGACAGCTCTGCTAATCAAAATCTCAGTTAGTTTGATTGTTTTGGGTTGTCTAACTTCCAACAATGAAGCCAAACATTAAATAAAAAAAAAAAAAAACTTCCAACAAACAAAATGCACTCCATTTTAATGAACTTGTTATTATTAATTGTGAGGCTAATTTATTTTTCTAATTATAATATACTTAAATTAATATTTATCTTAATATTTATTTAATATTTTAAATCAATTTCATTCTTCCTTTGTCCCCATGACCTCCCGTGATTGGAACAAGCTCCCTGCGTCTATCTTCCCCAAAACCTACAATCTTCAGACTTTCAAGTCTAACCTCAACAGGCATCTTCTCAGTTCCCGCAGTTGAGTTTCCCCTTTATGCTTCTCCTTTTGTTTTTATTTTCTTCCTGGCTGCATGTGACTATTGGTCATTATAGGTCTTCGGACCTTATCCACCCATTCCAAAAAAAAAAAAAAAAAAAAAAAAAAAAAAATTCTCGAAAAATTGTTTTACCTTAAAATATTTCAAATAGTTGCATAAATTAGTTCATTTTTCTTTGAAGGAAGATAAAAAACCCAAGAACTAACTCATTTTTCGATTAATTGATTCAGAAGACCGCTCCGACCAGTCTAAACATGAATTAATCTTTTATGTTGTTGTCTACTTCCCAACAAGCAAAAGAGAAATTGTTATTTAAAATGTAATTCAAGGCTTTTGAGCGGAATTATAATTCGAAAGAACCCAAAGATCTAGTTTAGAGATTTAGTTTGAATATTAGGCTGGGATGAGTAGAGTAAAGGGTTGGAGAGAACCAGCAACTTTACAGCTCACCTGACGTCCTTTATTTGGCAGATATTTCGATGCGTAGAACACACATCATCTTCAGTGCCGCGAGGATATAGTAGGTGGGCTTAGTCTATTTATATCAAATGCCTTAGGGGCGTTATGTATAACGCCCCTAAGGCATTTGATATAAAAGACTAAGCCCACCTACTATATCCTCCCACTGAAGATGATGTGTGTTCTACGCATCGAAATATCTGCCAAATAAAAGGACGTCAGGTGGAGCTGTAAAGTTGCTGGTTATTTCTCTCCAACCCCTTTACTCTAGTTTAGAGAGTTTGGACTTTTGGAACAAATTAATCAAAAAATGCACTAGTGAGGTAGAAATCTGTTTGCCTACCTTCCAGTATTCTTGGAATCAAATGTTCAAGGAGGTAAACATTTTGCCAAGAATATAGCGGAAATGTGACAGCAAGATTTTTGATAAAATCGGCCAAATTTAAATCTGTAAAATTTTACTTTTTCTTTTATTTATGTTGCTATTTATCTCTTCGCATATAGGATCTTTCTGTAATTCATGGGGATGAATTAGAGGGTGGTATTTTTGGCCAATTAATATTTTCTAGAAAAATGTCAGTAATTCTTCTTTCACCAGATATTCCTTTACATTTCGTGAAAAATTCAAATCGATCGGTTAAATTATTTAGTAAAAAAAATGGCGGATATCTGACAAAAGAATCATTCCCATTGTTGCAATATCGTCTTAATTCAAAAATCGCCACTTTTGTGTTACTGGCAGAGACAGTAAAGATAATAAAAAATCCTCTTTTATCTGGGAGAGTTACATATCTGAGCTTTTCATAGTAAGATATCTGATTTTTTTGTATGACAAATTTTCTTGAAACTTCTTAGTTGACTTCAAAATTGTAAGATTTCAGCTAAAAAGAAGCTTTTTTGCAAGGTGCACTTATATTACATAGATATTTTCGAAATTAAAGAATTCTTATTGCTACCTGCTATTTTTAATTCGAGTTTCTATATAAATGTTACAATTTTATTTTCAAATATTTTACTTTATTTCGACCAATATAAATAACCTATTCATAACAAATCAATTATGATTTAAAGCTGAGATTTTTTTCTTGTCCACTCTCCATTTTCTATAGCGAATTCTTTAAATTAATTCGTTTTAAATTTTTTAAAATAGGATTTATTTAATTGGAAAATAAGTAACTTATATAGAGAGGAAAAAAATTAGTAAGTTGTAGAGAATTATTGATGTTGAAGTGTTTTTTTTTCTCTCGCTTTCGGTTGATTCATGTTTACTTCTCTCTCATCACGCAACTTGGAACTTTTTTATATTCACCAATTAATTTTTCTTTTTACCTTTTCTTTTTTTTTCCTCTTTAAAATTATAAGATAATCATGATATAATTTTAAAATATTAATATTATCCATTTTATTTTATAATAATAATCTTTCCTACTTTTTTTTTTTAAATAATCTCGATTATAGAATTATATCAAATTGATTTAGTTTTAATTATTTTATTTACAAATATATAAATTAAAAATTTTTTAATCTTTTACATTTCATCAGGTCTTTACTTTCAATCAATAAAATTTTATTTATCTTCTAAATGAATAATAATTCGATAATTTCTCCAAGATGATTTACATTTATTGATTTATTTAATGTCTCCATATTGATATGAAAACCTTGAAAAAACGAATTTAAAATAAAATTTCACCTGCTTTTATAAACTAGGTTATATTCAAATTTTGTTTATATTTTAAATGTTGCTTTTTGTTTCTCTCTAAGATGAACTTCCTTTTAACAAGTTTTAAAAATTTGGTGGCATGAAGTGGCCACAACACTTTTGACACACTGTGCAAATTTGGATCTTACAATTGTTAATAAAATTTAATAGCCAATCTCTAGCGATACTATAACCTTCCCTCTGCAGTGTTTTGGTTGTCTAAGTTCAAGGCTCATGATGGCAGTTTATAATGTCACCAACTGTACTTTCAGTGTTTAATAACTGTGATTTTACTTTCTATTACCTAAGGAGAAATTATTTATTCAATATCGAGATTTTAATGGAAATACACATTTTGAGAGCCTCTGATTCATTAAAAAAAGAAAAAAATCTTAAATAAAAATTGAAATTTGTTATTTAAATTAAATACTTTTTTACGATAAGTAAATTAAATACTTCTCTGCATAAACTTTTTTTGATTAAAATTCAAAAATCAATTATTCTTTAGAAGCTCTTTAAAATATATATTCTCATTTTTGTCCCCAAAATTGTTTGAAGCCTACTTTACTTTTGTAGGCTACTTCATAGGAGAATTGTTTGCCATGATAACAAAATATATAATCCAAAGAATTCCCCGTTAGCACGAGATGAAACATTCTTAAATTTAATTTAATTATCGATAAATAAATAACACAAGGTTAAGTTTCAAAAGGATTTTATTTTAGCTTATGCATATTTCGACATTAATTCGTCATCTTCTGAGCTATGACATGTATGACACATGTGTGTCATAGTTCTGAAGATGACGTATAAACTCGAACGCATAAGCTAAAATAAAATCCTTTTGAAACTTAACCTTGTGCTAGATGATAATTTAATTAAATAAAATATTCCTAAATGTTTTACTATGTTTATAAATTTGACTCCTATCGTTCTGGTGAACTACTTTTCTGGAACAAAAAAATCTGGTGTGAATCACTTGGAACAGCACAACTTTCGATTATCGAATATAAAATAAAGTTGAGTGTTTTTAATTTAATTTCTACAATAGATTTTGAATAAAAATTAGCCTAAGAGTACTACCAACTTATTGATATATTAATTTTTAATACCCTTTCAGTTTTTATGGACTTTTTTAAAAATCAGCATAAACTTTTTTTGATTAAACTTCAAATATCAATTATTTTTTAGACACTTGTTTATTAAAAATTTTAAAAAATTCTTTCAGAATCGTTATATTGAATGCTATATACGTATAACCCTCTGACTATTCTGGCATTCAATCGTTTTCAATATTCACATTATATTTTTCTATAAAAAAATATATTCGAAAAAGATGAATTAATATTCCTCACACAAACGAATTTTTTTCTTTTTATGTTTATGAAATCCTAGAATGGAAATAATCAAATTTGATTTATATGAGGAAAACAATCGAAATGGACGGCGAGGTCATTTCGTTTTTGAATTCTAAACACGATTTTTTTTTTTGAAATGATCGTTGCCAAAATGCATTCAAGCATTTTGCACTTATAATTTATCAAAAAGACAATTTCTTTGATTTAAATTTTAAATAGCATTGCATAAATTTCGCCCCCAGACAGCCGGACTCATTTAATTCAGTCTGAATGGCTTGCTCTCCTTCATTTAAATTAATTCTCCTGTTTATATTGATTGTTTTTCTGTTTACAAATTCAAAATTTGTTTCAAGAATGATAATTGCCTCTATATAGAGTGGGAATGAGACCACCTTTTAAGATACTATTCATCTTGCAATTTGTCATCATCGTTCTAGGTTAGAACAATTTATCAAAATTTCAGGAAGTGATCGTGAGAAGGAACATTTTTTCGGACAAAAGAGATTATTGTTTGATAAAAATGTCATTTTTGAAGGAATAAGTAAAAGAACACCAAAAAATTGTTTTGTTTTGTTTTTAAATAATCTTAAAAAGTTGAATTCTTAGTACCTATTTATTAATTATAAAATGGCATTTTAACAATTTAACAGCAACAATCGTGGTGACTGACGCTCTTCTCCGTTACCAGACTCCCCGGTCAAAAAATATATTGGAAAAAGATGAATTAATATAACCAATTTTTGGGGCAAAATGAGAATATACATTTTAAAGAGGATCTAAAAAATAATTCAATTTTAATCATTATTTAATCGTAGAGCGAATTTTGAGAAAATCAAAAAAACTGAAAAAGTACTTCAGTTAAGTAGCTACTAGTACTTTTTGGTTGAAGGCATCGTGTTACGTGCTAAGGGGGTACCTAACTAAATTATCAAATTTCAACCTTCTAGGTCTTTTCATTCTTTAGGACACATATACAGACGATTTTGCGGAACACACTTTTGTTTCCTCAAAACGTGTATTTCCATCAAAATTTTTGACATGAATCCAATATTTTCTTTCTATATAACATACAGTATATAGGTAAGACAAGCCCTCGGGCTTGGTGTAGTTGGTAGCGCGCCTACTTTGTATACCAAGGGTCACGGGTTCGGATCCCAGACAGTCCGATGATTTTATTTAAGACATTTGCATACCAAATTACCATTATTTATATTAAATACAGTATTGAAGGCTTCAATGGTCTTGTTTTTTGAGGGCCACCTATTCCAATTTAAGGCACCACTTGGCGTTGCTTAACATCATTGATCTTGGTGGCAGTTGTTCATTCTTCTTGACAGACCCGCCGTTCTTAAATAATTTTCTTTTTCTATTTGAATGCAACTAAAGAAACTATTTTATTTCCATTCTCTTAAGACCTGTTTTTTTTTTCTTATAATTTAATTTCTAATGAATCTAAACATAAAATTTATCTCATAAAAATTTAAATGCTTAAGAAAATATTTAATTGATTTCACCTTGGAAAAGAAAATTTATTAAGAATGTAGGAGGGTTGTTCTTTTAATAATAAAAGGTGCGCTTTGTTTACGATACCCTACCTACCGGACGGGGTTGATTGTATGAGTGGAGGGGGGGTTAGGGGAGGTTCCCTTCCCCTTCGGCGCTGTTGGCCGTTGAATCCGTGCCTGAGGCGCTCTCTTCCTCCTCAGTCTCGCGTGAACCACCTTCCCGATAACAGTGCGATTAAATTCCGCGTGTGTATGTGTCTCTATCAATGGCCAATACGCAGATGGCCCAATGGCGGGCTCTGGACTTAAGCAGTTAATGGCCTCTACTACAGGCACAGTGCGTAAAGTTAAACAAGAGGCTCGGTTGAGACAACAACAGCGACAGCATCCTGTTGCGCCAGTGATCATCCACCTTCCCATGCCTCCACATACAGGTGTTCTATACTTTCATTCAAATCTACTCTAAACTTTAACTAACGGAATGAAATATTCACCCTAATTTGAATATTTTATTATAATCACTTTGCATGCTGATTCATTATTTTTTTATTTTTTTTTTCATTAAAGTCTTTATCGGCATTGACCATTTAGACTATTTATTTCAATTCGATTGGTAGCCAATCCGGGATGCGAACCCGCGACCCTTGGTATACCCTCTACTACTCCAAGGCCCGAGGGCTAATTTTTACTTTCTCTTACCTATATATGTAATATTTTTTATTGAATTAATTATTATATAAATTTGGAGGATGAGTTTTTTTGAAAGGAGATACAATTTTTTATCTTACCATTTTTTTCTTTTTTTACTTCCTCTTATTTTTTTTATAAATTATGTGCTTTGGATATATTCAAAGTACTATAGTGTAATTTTCCATACAAGAAATTTTATATTTTTGTACTAACTGACCAGAAGGTAATTGGACAATTCACTATATCCTATAGCATTAATTGCCCAATTACCCCTCATCGGTTAGAATATTTATTTATTCCATTTAGAAGAGGCAATTTTCCGTGAAATTTTACAATTGTCATTATAAATTTTTCCCTCTTATTTTCCCTGATATTGTTTTTTCTCTTCTTTTTCATAAACATTTGGTTTGATTGTAGTCTGCTCTTTTCGAATTCGTTATTGTTGATAATATAAAAATAAAGTTTTGATTGTTGTCCATTATTACGTCATAGAAAGCATCATATTTTTTTTCTTTAAACGAAGATTCTTTATATATTGATATAATTTGATAAAAAATAAATTCATCTTTTTCTATTAATAATAGATTGTATACTGCTCTTTTCAAATTCTTCATTGTTGATGATACACAAATAAAGATTTGATTGTTGTCGATTATTACGTCATGGAAAGCATCATATTTTTTCCTCTTTACATGAAGATAAATTAAAATATTATTAAAATAATAATAATAATATAATATATTAATATATAATAATATATAATAATATTCTTAATATATAATTTGATAAAAAAAATAAATTCATCTTTTTCTACTAATAGACAAGATTTTTTCATCTCATCAACCAGTAAATGAGTTTTAAATACGAAAAAAAAAATTCGGAGAAATAAAAAGTCACTTACTCTGTGAGAGATCACAAATTATTCCTGGATTTTATTTTTTCACAATCACTAATACATTTTCTTTTTTTTAATCAATTCATCTATATAATCAACAATTGAACATAAAATATCATATCTATGAGAAACAATCAACAATAGACTCTTTGTTAATTTATCAACCTAGATTTTTCATTATCTTTCTACATGGATGTCAGCATATAAAAGTAAAAATTTGACATGGGTCGGGGTGTCTTAATAATATTTTTCCCAATAAATTTTTTCTTCTTTCTCAAAAAATATATTCAATTCACTTTTGTTATTAAAATAAATAATTATAATTATTATATCAAACTCCCAAAATTGTGGATCCATGTTATTGCCAAATTTACTCATACAAGTAATAAGAATTTTTGCACAAATTTTCTTCGGTATTTTATTAGATATCTTGTTTATTTAAAATATAATAAACCAGGTGCTTTTCTTTTTGTTAATAATCTGACTTTCTTCTTCCACCAAAATTATGTATACCGGAAACCATTTTCCCTCTCTAAAAGCCGACCCAAAAGTTATAGGCTTCTATTTTTCACCTGTTGATAAAATTTTCTTGACCCTTTCGATATTTTCTCTTCCAGGGTCAACATTTCTTGTATTTTCACCAATATTAAACGTGACCATAATTATTTTTTGGAGGGGGAGGGGGATCATATATCAGGATTATACTAATATAGGCTAAATATTTACACTTACTCATTAATTATTCCAACTTAAATGATCCTTTTACCATAAATTGCCCTCATCATTTATACTTTTTAATCAAAAAACAAACTTAAGAGAAAGAGAAATTTGCATGAACTATCATAAAGAACGTTAAGTTAGATCCTCTCTAGTCAGGATGTTTTCGATAATCTTTTCAAATTTCTCAAAGAGATAGATCTTATTGACAAAATTTGACCCAAATTTAGAGATTTGTGTTAATGCTTGTTATTATTTATGGAGCGAGATTCGAAAAACCGTTATTAGCTGATTCAGAAGCTGGTTACTCTAGGCGGCAAGAGATGGCGTTAGTTCTGTCCATATGGAAACAAGCATTTTTGTCCATTACATTTGAAAGATTCCAGCAAATTCATTAAAGGCAAAATATTCTTTAACACAATGATTACTAATCTAATTATCTCTAAGATATAGACCAAATTCATTAACACTTGATTTAAGGGTATTCTTCAGACAGTGACGCATACCTTTGGTGGTTGAATAGCCCTTATTCTCCAATAAAAAAAAAAAAAAACTTTAAATTACACTGTATAAAATGGAATCGACTTATATTTTTATATAGAGAGCTTAATTCAATGTCTTTATAAATCGAAGTCGTTTCCTTTCACGTAACTCGTTTCAACCGACCCTTTTCAAAACGAACAGGTGTCTTATTTTATACACACCTTACAAAAAAAGTCCTTTATTTTTATATATACGTATATCTCTTAAAAGAAGCACGAAAATAAATCATTCATTCATTGTTTAAGAAAACTTTTTTTTTTTATAAAACTATTCTTATAACGGGGACTAAAATGACATTATATCTTTAATCTTTTGGCATATAATCAAAACCGTTGAATAATTTAAATTGTACTAGGGAATTTTTATTGTGGATTATAATATATATGAGTATTTAATAAATAAACTTTCACATCATTTTATTAAAGAATCTGATTAATAAATGATGTTAAAAAAAAAACATTAAATTATTCTTCTATATGAATAACGCATCTTTGTTTAATAGATAATAAAAAAATTCCCTTCTCTGCCATTATAAATAATTAACATGTTTTAACCATTAATTAATGATTATAAATTTATTTATTTTATTAACATAGTTTTCCAAGATAAATTTCTTTTGGATTAATATCGCCTGGTGAGAATCATAGTGGCGAAAGTTCGAAAATTCAATTTTTGAGTTAAGCTTACCAAATGTCTTCTCTTTTCAGTGGCAAAGTGGCCAAATTATATTTCCATTCTTTGCTAGTGATTCTGGCATATTCATTTGTTGCCCGGCTATTTGCACAGGCCATCTTTTCGGGTCCTTCCAAATGGCCAAAACTTTATATTAAATAAAAATATATTTTATTTATTGGTTTTCCAAATAGTTTTTGATTATCTGTATAAACCTTAGTCTCCATTCTGTTTCGATAAATTGTGTTCTTCTAATTTATAATATTCTCAACATTCATCATATAATTATCAACACAAAATTTTTCTTTGTGGCTAGAAGTAGACATATAATTGAGGCGGTGTTAAAAAAACTTCTAGCCTTAGCACACATATTTATTTTATTAAATCCGTACTAACGTTTCGGCTCCTTGTCTAAGCTATCTTCAGAACCGGTTGGCGAGAATAAATGCAATTGTAATTTCTGAAGATGAACTAGACAGCCTTGTACTTCTTTAATAAAAGACATTTGACTACAAAGGCTTCTTTTTTTGACTCTGTAAAATATATTTACTTCCCAAATTTTTATTATCATCATTACTATAGGTATAATTCATGATAAAACTCTAGCCACTGAGTTCCTGTCGCTGTGTGTATATGCCTGTACTTTCGCTGATTGGCTAGAGTTACAGGAAGTGGAGTCAAAGGGAAATTTAAAACTTTAAGTGAGAGAGGATAATTTTAAACTTTGTCAGAGAGGAAATTTAAAACTTTAAAATTTTGGAGCCCTGGCGAGTGGCCCTTGTTATTGTATAATAGAGAAAGTAGGCTTTTTAATTAAAGAAAAAAAAAGTTTTCCTTATTAGACTAGATTTTTTAGAAAAGTTTTTTTAGTGGAATACTAAGTTTTCGCCCACATCCCGCTTACCATCATTAAGCTAGAAAATCATAAGAATTTGGAAAAAAAATTCTTTTCGCATCCTATCCCTGCTACAATTAATTTAAATTTATTGAAATAATAGGGCCGGGGTCTAAATCGCCTCAGATATAGAAAAAGGAAAAAGAAAAAAAAATTTAAATATGTTACCTAAATTTTATTGATAATTGAAATTTCAAAATATAAAGGTCTCCCAATAATAATGATCAAATGAAAAAAATTTTTATTAATTTCAAAATATACTCCCAATAATAGATCAAATGAAAAAAATTTTTTTTTTAATACCGTTAATCAAGAAATAAATATTCTTTTAAAGAAAAAATTAACTTTTTTTTTCACAAGAAATCTGATTAGTGAACTATAATTTTTATTTATTCAGATATTATTATTTATACACATTTTAAATAGCAATAATTTTCGAAAATATATTATTTAATATCCCACCCCGTCAAATTATCAATAGTTAGATAATAATTTTATTTATTCCAACAATTAAAACTAGATTTTCATTTTTTTCACCAAACAATTTTAGAACTGAATGAAAAAAATATATAGATATATATTTTTTAATTATTCTAAAACTTAATTATTAACGAAATTATAAAAAATACAAAGACACAATACACTCACTCGAAAAAATACTTCAATTGAATAAAACGACCCTATCCACGAGAATAATTATCCTCTTACATCGGAGCCCACTTTATTATATTTTATTTAAAAAAATATTTTTTGAATCTCATATCTTTCTTTATCTTCTAAGAACAAACATTTTTTCAGAAGTTTTTTCTTTCTCCTTTTTTTATAATTTCGTTATAATTACAGATTTTTACGAAAACTTTTTGAAACCCGAACCTTTTTTCTTCCTTTTTGGACCACTTTCTTTTATTCTCTCTCCGTTATTTTTCTCTTCGGTTTTTTTTCCCTTTCATCTTTTTCCCTTTTTTTTTATTAGCCATTTACCAAGTAAGTGGGGAACGAATTTTTATATAAAACCTCTAGAACTGAACGAATAGATTCCATTAATTGTAAATTCCAAAAAAATAAATCGTATACTTACACAAAATCGTGTCAATTAATGATGTAGATAATTTCAAATCTACGGTACATCTTTAATCGAATGTTTCAGCATTTATTCGCGCTTTCTTCAAGTTCCAATCACTTGAATACAATAATAAAAATGCAAACCAAAGGCCATAAAATACGCTTTTTTTTTTATTTGAAAAGAATTTGTCTTTTGTATTTGAATGAGTGTAAAACGGAAAAGTCACGAACGAAAAAAAAAACGGTGATTCGGTATATGTAATTCTATTGAAATTCATAATTATTAATAAAACATAAACGGTCTTGACCTTCGCTTAATGTATTCATTCTTCATAAAATAGGCGTAAATAATAAATATGAATATTCTATAAAAATGAATTTTTAAAAAGAGATTTGATTTATACGTTTCGGACCACCTCAGGAGTTGACGTGCAGAGCATTTTATAATACATATATTATTCTGTACAATAGAAAATTGTAACAGACATCTTGTACGTTTGAATTATTGTTATTTTATTTTTATAGGAATTCATTAAATGAATTCTGATAAGGTCTCCTTCTTGTCTTGTATTATTCACATGCGGGTTGGTATTCCTTTCTTCCCTATTCGAGAATAATTTTAATTTAACTACCATTTCGACGTCTTATTTTTTTGTAGTTTAATGTGGTTAATTTAATTTTGTTAAGCGACATCTTTTGGCAGTAAATAAATCAATTACTGTAAACTCTTCAAGTATAATTTTGATATTTCTCTGCAGTAAACAAAATGGTTTCGTTTCAATTGTTTGTGATTTATTTCTTGGAACAGTAAAAATTGCTTAGATTTAAACTGGTTACCATGGGCACTAGTTGAAATATTAAGTTGGCGCAAAAAAACCGACTAATTTTTTTTTTTCGTCTCGTATGAAAATATGTTAGTTTATCATGTTTTAAGACCCTCCAAAGATGAGCTCAAAAAAATTTTTTAAAGATCGCTCAAAATTTTTAAAAAATTTCCAAATTCGTCAAAAATCGATTTTTTCTCTTTTCTTAATTTTTTTTCTCGTTATAGTAGAATTTTTGGGAAACGTATTTTCTTTTCGCTCTATAAAATTCTCACCGGTAAGCGAGAAAAAATTAAACAAAGAAAAAATCGATTTTTGACGAATTGGGTATTTTTAAAAATTTTGAGCGACCTTTAAAAATATTATTTTGAGTTCATCTCTGATGAAGTTTCTTAAAACATGATAAACTAACATATTTTCATACGAGACGAAAAAAAAAAACCAAAAAGTTAGGGTGGGTTTTTATGCTACCCTAATCTCTATATGTATTGTATATTTCTGAAATTTGATACATTCTAATTCAACAAAACATTTTCTCTAGGTTATACATTTCAAGGGTTTATTAAGTTTATTAGATTTAAAATCAAATTAACATTTTAACGTTTTATTGAAATTAAAATTAAATTTTAACACTTTATGTACATTTCGGCATCATCAGGAGTGAATGACATGAGTTGACATGTAGAGAATGCGTTCTTACAAAGTCTTAATACAAAATACAAAATTTAATTCCCACGTTCCACCGCTAGGGGAATTAAATTTTGTATCTTGTTTCCCAGCTGTAACACATTTACTAATATTTATTTATTCAATTACTTCTCTCTTAATTCATTAGTGTCAGACCTGACACGTTGTGATTACTCTGAAGGGTAACTTTCATGGGAATAATACTGAGGCAGGTTCCCGTTTCCTTCCTCAGGAGGAGGCAAATAGAGTTGGATAATTTTTTGCCATCAGGTGGATTTGAACTTGAGTTGTCTTCAATTCAGAATTATAAGCCTAACTATTGCCTCTTCCTAAATTTCTTAAATCATGCTAAATTGATTTTTTTTTAAATTAGTTTTATATTTAGTTCGGATAGTTTTTTATTGTATTATCATATAAATTTTAGTCTTAAAATTCCAATGGAATGAAATATCTCTTAAATTAATTCTAAATTAATCTTGATTAAATTATAAAAGCACAGATTCATTTTAGTTTAGCTTTCTCCTTATCAAAAGAATAATATTTATATTAGACTAAGGAGAAAGCAAAAACACAATTTATGCCATAATAGTGCAAATATTTTTTTTTTTTTTAATTGGGTCAAGTTTGATCGAGAAATTTTCTAATCCATTAATATTTTATTAATTATTATTTGTTTAATGGGACCATACACATAATCAATTCGATTAAAGATTAGTTGTAATTTCTTCTTTATTTTTTTTTTTTTACAAATTTACAAAGAGTAACATGACAGAACAGAAAGTAGAACAGAAGATTGAAAGTGTTATATCTAAAATAGAATAGAAATGTATATTTTGGTTTGGTACATGTATTTTCTGGTTGAGTTAATATTTCCCCCCTGCTTTTTAGACGTTGAGGAAGCGGATGAGACGAATGTTCCCACGTGCTTGTCCTCTTCCTTAGTTCCTGGCTAACGAAAAAAAAGAGAAAAGCCGATTGCTTGTTCCTCTTTTGGTTAATTAATAATAAATTTGAAAGTAGCGAAATTAGGAACCATCCATTAATTATTTATATTTTGGAATTTTTTTTTTTACAAATGTCATTTAAAAAGTTGTTGATTTTTTTTTAAATTTATTTAAAAACTTTATTTTTCTTCTTCAAAGTACTCACTCCCTTTGGGAAGCTATAAAATTTTTTCCCACTGCCAGAAGGACCGAGAGAACTCTTCTGAAATTGAGATTTTTTTTGTATTTCCTCAGTTGAGTTAAATTTCTTATCTTTATCTTGTGTTTTAGAAACAGGAAAAGTCCTCAGGAACCAGAGCTGACTAGGGCTGCGCAAAATAATCAATTATTCACCGGTTATTTTCTTAAAAAAAAAAATGGAAATTTTGCTAAAAAAAAAAAGATAATCGATTATTTTATCCTCTGTCCGGACAAAATAATCGATTAATCAAAATAATCGGTTATTTTTTTCCATTATCGAACACCCCTAGAGCTGACTAGTGTAGGTCATTGCGTTTTTTGTGAGCGTTTTGCAGCACCCACACTCGCCATTTAGAAGATTTTGCACAAAAACGCCATGTTTGTCATCACTCAGCCCCCGTACTCTCCAGACTTCTTTCTGTTTTTCTAGATATTCTTGAAAGAGGCGGAGATTTGCCTTAACTGATGAAATTAAAAAGAATTCTCTAGCTGGGGACTTTGTTGTTTAATATTTACAGACGAGAGAAACATATATTGATTAGAAGCGTTATATTATGTCTTTTTAAAATTAATTAGACCGCAAAAAAAAAAAAAAACGTTATAATGTAACAAGATAAACAGCTGTATCATGAAATTAATGTCAACCCTATGAAATGTAGCGTGAAATCATTAAAGGATGAAATTACTATGTTGGTATAAAAATTATATACCGGTTTAAAGAGTACTAAAAAGAAAGACTGATAATATTTTATATTAAGCCTAACTTCAAAATTATATGGACTAATTCGACCTTTTATTTTCGGGCTTTTTTTGGCTAAATCAAATTTATCAAATTTTTTTTTTTCATCCCCGGTTTTCATTATTACCAATCACTTGAAGAAATTCTTTTTTTTCTTCTTTATTTCTTTTTTCTAAACCCTGTTAGGTATTATTTCATTTTTATTAATATAAAATTTTTCAACCTTATTTCTGACACCATTGGAAAGTAAATTGAGAGTTATTATGAAATTGAATCTTATTAAAATGGCTTTGTGTTTGTATTGTCATATTATATAAATAAATAAATAGAAAATCATCCAAGTAACTAGAAGCGGAAATTTATAAAAGTAATTTCACAGTATAAAAATGCAGAAAAAAATTTAACATACGTTTACATAAAGCTGCGGTTCGAAATTTATTTTAAAAATACTATAGTAGGCCTAATAAATATTAAAATTATTGTATTTGCGTAAAAACGAAATTGGTTCTTAACTCCTTAAACAAAACGTTTCTGCCAATTTTATAGCGCCATCTTCAGTTGTCTGTCTTTTTTTCAATAGAGGCTTCCTTCCTGGGTACTATCTTCCACATCACATCTCATTAATAGTTCACAGCCTCATCCCATCAATTGTAGCATCAAGTAAAGACTCGTTGCCTTGATACAAATGTTTTTTCTATGATCATGATATGTCATTTCTCTAGAACTTTTTATAAAAAGGAATAGTATGCGAAGAACTTATTTAAAAAATAAAAAAGTGCTTAATTATCTAACAGTAATGCATCAAATTTAAAAGTATTGTTTTAAGTGTTGGTCTTTTTTTTCTGGAACTTAGGCAACCCAAATGGCCATAGGCGTCGGAACTGGGGGGGGGGGGCAAGGGTACAGTTTACTTTTGTAAAATAAAATCTTTTAATTAAAAGAAGAAAATTAAAAATATTTATTTCCTTCAAATAGTATAAATAGAGCCTAAAAAAAATTTTGATAAAATTACTAACAAATTTTTTTAAATTTTAATTTTATTAAAATTGTGATTTTATTTAAAATATTTAAAGCTTTATAGTAGATTTGTTTTTGTTTTATACTACTTGAATACATTAAATTATATTATTTATAATATATTCGATAATATATTAAATATTATTTTAATTTTCTAAAAAAAAAATTTTCGTCCTCCCCCCCCCTCCCCCTGATTCAAATTCGTTCCGGCGCCCCTGCAAATGGTCGACTAATTTTTCGCTTGATGCCTCAGGATTGCTCTCGAATAGATTACACCTCTTGTAAATTTCTAGGAAGCATAACATCTTGGACCGGTCTCGTTTATTTAAAATTTAATCGTTCATTTGGGTTGCCAATCTTCCCTTCTGATTATTGAAATTCTGAATTCCAGTTCTTTGAGTATGCAGTCCCTTTTCCTTTCTCAGGATTATCTCAAATAGAGTCGGATAATTTTTTGCCATGAGGTGGATTTGAACTCGAATTGACTTCATGCGATATTATGATAGTTGATAAAATTAATATTATATAACTATTCGATAATATATAGTTACATAAAAATATGATTAATTATAAAAAATTTTGCGCGCAATTTCATGATGAATATTACTCCCGGAAGAATCATTAATTTTGTTACTATTAATAATTTCAGAGCTGTCTATAATAATAATAATAATATAACCTCCGATTCGTAATTATACAATATTTCACAGAAAATAACAAACGATAATAAAGCGGTTATATTTTACAGATATAATATTTTCATTAGGATGTTTTTCAAACCGAAGATAATTTCAATTCACATAAAAAAAAATTTTTTTTCACTTTCAAAAGAATAAATACCTATTCATTTCTTAATTGGGTTTAATTATCATTGGTTGAAAAAAAAAAAAATTTCTGCTATAGGAAGCATAAAATTTTTTAAACAATATCTATGATTAGTGTAGATAATTGACGTCTGCTAGAGTGCAAAAGATAATTTAATATAATTTTTTGAAATAAAGTTAATAAGGTAAAATTTTATTTTAACTGTTAACTCTCTTTTACAAATTTTAATTTTTGTCTGCGATTTTTTTTATCTGTCATTTAATGATTGGAAATTTACTTTTATGCCAAGGCTAGCTTTTATGCTACTAAGCCCTGTGTGGTATCCCCGAGTATTTTCTTTTAAAAAAATTGCAATATACTAGAATGGAAACACTGTAAATATAAATTATGTATTTTCTTTAATATACTTGAAAGAATGTCTCTCTCTTAATACAAAAAGTATTAATTGAACAAGCTCCAAGCTCCAGAGCAAAAACGTCAAGGCCTATTATAGAAAAATAATAACATAATTCATCGATTTTCAATTGATTGGTTAATTAAATTTATAAAAAATAAATAAATAATTAAAATCTGAATTCCAAAGTAAAAACTATTTATCTGTTCAAATTATTGAAGTTCATAAACTTTTTTACTTTTTCTTACCTATATATGTTAATATATGGGCTATATATAGGTATATGTTAACAGTTCGATGTCGAGATTTTGATGGATATACACGTTTTGAAGTCCCCTGAATCCAAAAAAGTGGTTTTCGCAACATTGTCTGTCTGTTTTCAATTTAAAACATAAAGGTATTGAGCTATTAGGTTGAATTGAAATTTTATATTTAAGTTAGATCCCCCTGAGGCTTGAAAATAAGCTTTTAAACAAAATCGCCTCAAAAGTATTAGTAGGTACTTTACTGATGTACTTTTTCAGTTTTTATCGATTTTCTCAAATTCGCCGCAACGATTTTGATTAAATTTTAAAAATCAATTATTTTTTTAGATGATTTTAAAAATGTATTTTCTCATTTTAAAGATTCGGATGGAAAATTAGTTTAACGGGACGAATATGTTAGCAAATAGAATATGCAATTGCATAGGAATCCGGGCTTTAGTTATGATCAAGAGAAGCGGATAGTTTTGGAATTTTTTTAAATATATATATTTTTTTACCACCTTTTACACTCTCTCTTTGAAGGCTTTGAAAAATATAAAATTTATGATTTATGAGATTAGAGAATGTTTTGTGTTGTTCTAATCACACCAGATGGTTATTTTTATTAAAAAAAAAAAAAATTCAACAATGAGCCGTTCGTGAATATTCGGTTTTATTCGGATTTGTTGGCCGTGGAGGGGGTGGGCGCCATCTTGCCTGTGTTGAACGCCCTGACTGACCGCCTCAGTAAGTGTCATGGCGCCCATCTATCAATTACTCACTATGCATGGTCCTCGTCGTCCACTAGATCTCCTTCTCAGCCTCCTCTTTGCTCTGATATTGTCACTTCTCATTCTATGCTACAATATCTTTTATTTGAGGTAATTAATTGTTTTACTCTCTTTATTATAAATAGTGAGAGAAAGTGAATTGTATCTTATAATCTCTCTTTTCTTTATTATAAAGATTCAATTAGGCCCTACCAAGTCAATCTTTTCTAGAAATCTTTTTCGTTTATTTCAATCCCTTGGTTAATCTGGTAAATAAAATAAAAAATAAGAACATCTCAGAGATTAATTTTATTTTTTTGTTCTTTTACCTGTCACGAGTTAATGAACTGATCGATCCAGGGGATAATTTTATTGGAAGAAGAGGATAATAAACAAATTTATTTTAAATAAAACCGTTTTTTTTTATTTACTACTTTTTATTATCCATTTCGATCCGGTTGATTATATGCTGACCATAGCACACAATTTTGTATTTTTAAATTCCCTGAGACTATATATGTAATAATTTTAATTCTCTAATAATTAGACATAAGAGATTGCAATTTCCTTTTAAAGAAATCACTCATTGTCGTTTAAATGAAACAAACCGACCAAGTTAACAAAGCATCAACGCGTTATTTAAAAATATTTCATGCTTAATCACTTTTCCTTTTTAGAAAGATAGAAAGTGACCGGCCACATATCCATTCTTTTTTTAATTATTTCTTAAAGAGATTCAGTTGATTTGTTGGAGTCACACGACAAGTGACGTGTAAAGGAATGAATAAATCCTCTCTACGTGATCAGCCTGAACTTAACAGGTGTATAAAACAGAGGCGACATACGATAAATAAATACAGTACATAGGCCTATCAACAAAGGATGATTCAAGAACGCAAAGGAATTATAGACTCTGGAATAAATTGCATACTTTTATTTGTGAACATTCTATTTTACAAGCCGATATTATTAGAAAGAAAATTTTTTGTACAGGTGCGGGGAAGAAAGATCAATTTTTTTAATTATATAGTGGAAACAGCCAAAGTCAAATATATATTTTGATTGCTAGTGATTTTCTTATTCTGATCTTCGGAATTTTTATATAAATATTACAACAAATATTTATTTTTGCAAAATTTTAATAAGAACTGACGACTGACATTGCCAATGTTAACAATTTCGGTTACTCAAAGAACCATCGTCAGGCTTAGAATAGATAAAAAAACATTTTTTACATGTAATTTGACTATAAGGTTTACTCGTAAAAAATGTATTTTATCTATTCTAGGCCTGATGATGGTTCTTTGAGTAACCGAAACTGTTAACATTGGCAATGTCAGTCGCCAATCATCATTAAAATTTTTCGAAAATAAATATTTGTTGTAATATTTATTTAAAAACACTGAAGACCAGAATGAGAAAATCAAAAATAAACCTTTCAGGAATTGAAATATTATTTTTACTTTCTCTACCTATGTATATATGTAATATATATAAGAGAGAAAGTATTGGATTCATGTCAAAAATTCGATGTCGAGATTTTGATGGATCTTCACGTTTTGAGGTCCCCTGAATCCAAAAAAGTGGTTTTCGCGACATGGTCTGTGTGTGTGTCTGTGTGTCTGTGAACAAAATATCTCAAGAACGAAAAGAGCCAGGAGGTTGAAATTTTATATTTAAGTTAGGCACCCCCATGGGACGTGACACGAAGCTTTTGAACAAAATCGACCAAAAAGTACTAGCACTTTACTGATTCACTTTTTCAGTTTTTTTCAATTTTCTCAAAATTTGCTCCAACGATTTTTTTTAAATTCAAAAAATCAATTATTTTTTAGATTCTCTATAAAATGTATATTCTCATTTTGTGATTGAAATCTTCTGAAGACCACTTTACTCTTTGTACTCCATAGAAAAGATAGGAGAAATGGTTGCCAAATGGTATCAAAATATAAATATTTTCCCATACTTATAAATTTTACATTTTGAATTCAATTGTACCCTACTGTCGGAAACTAAATACATGTCGACACAAAAAATCTGGTGTGACAAGCACAATACACAACTTTCGATTACCGAAGGTAAGAGAAAGTTGTGGCTGTGCGCCAGTCACACCAGATTTTTTTGTTTTGAAATTTCAATTTTTATTTTATTTTTTAAGATTGATTGTCTTAGCTAATAATCAAACTTATATTGCAATAAATTAGTCAAGTTGCATTAAATGTCCTTAAAGTTGCGTGGGGGGGGGGGGGGGGGGGGGGGGGGGAGAAAAAAAAAAAAAAAAAAAAAAAAAAAAATAAGATTTTTTTTTTTTAATTAATTTGTTATATTATATAAAAAATAAAAAAAGGGAGGAGGGGGGAAAAGGCGGCGACAAGGCGCCAAAAAAAAAAAAAAAAAAAAAAAAAAAAAAAATCCCCCCCCCGACAAAATGGCATTAATCCGCCATGAGTTGGTGGTGAGTTTGGGTTTGTTAGGCTTATTGTGGACTCGAACCTGCACTCTGCGAGTTTATTAGGTATACCTACGGGTTTTCAAGGAAAAAAAAAATTATTGGCTCATTAAGATAATTTTCTCTATAAATATTATATCAATGAAATTACCAGATAAAAGATAAATATTTAAATTAGATTTTTCTGTAAATTTTTTTGTTAATCTTTGACATTTTTATTAACAGTTTGTGCTTTTGTGTGTTATAGCCGAGGTGGGCGGCCCTGGGCCCTACAAGCCCGTGCCTCCGCCGAAGCCGCTGCAGTCAGCGCCCACCCCCGCGCCTGCAGCTTCCATCGCCGTCGCTGCTTCTGCCACTGCAACTACAGCAACTGCCGCTGCTGCTGCTTATCCTTCTCCATACCAACCACTTCCAGCATCTGCTGCAGTCTATGTAACCAGTGCAGGATACCATCCATTACCACCGTCTACTCTTACTTATCAGGTGATTAAATAACTAAAAGCCAAGGGACGGAATAACAAAACAAATAATACTCTATTTATTTATTGTTTTTTAACTTAAACCAGGCCCATTTATATTACACTTTCTTTCCTCTCTTTAAATATAATAACTAGAGCCCGGATGTTCATGCAATGTTTGTATAGAAACTGAATATGTTCCTGAAACTTTGCAGTTATCCATATCATGAGTATTTGATTCGAAATAACCCTGTTTGTTTCGAGTATATGTGCATATTTTGGCTTTTTTTTGAAGAAATTCCATCTACAATGCATGTTTTGTCAATTTTTAACCAAAAAAAAACCATGTCATGCATATTTTAATATTTTTATTTTAAAGAAAAAAATAATTTTTTGAATATTTTCTATAGTTGCTTTTAGAGTCTTTATGTGAGAAAATTTTTTTAATATTTTTAAACTTTCGCCCTTTACAGGGTGGAAATGTAAAAGATCAACATTTCAACCTCAATTTGTCCCAGATTTTTTCTTTCATGTATGCGCCTGTCAGTTCTTGCGATATAGAAAGATCATTTTCAGCGTTCAAGAACGTGTTCTCAGATAAACGCATGTCCTTAATCGAAGAAAATTTAGAGAAATTGCTTGTTGTTAATTGTTATAAAAAAATAAAAATATAATATAAAATGCGATTCAATTCTTGTTAGAGCATATTTTTACTGTTTTTTCTCTTCATTGTGCATATTTGCCAAATGACTTAAATAAAAATGCCTGGACCCACAATAGATTTATTAATAATTAACGGTTATCGTCAAAGTCTTAAATGGCCTGAGTTGCCGAAAAGACTGTGTGAATGGGTGTGTGAATGTGAGTGTGAATGAGAAAAAAGTGTGAATGTTTAAAAAAAAAAAAAAAAACCTTTAAAGAGAGTTTTGTTTGATCTAGTTTTATTTATTTTATAGAGTTTAACGGCGAGTCCGGCTTATCTTGTGGCCTCCAGTCAACCCACCTATCAGGCGACATATCAACCCGCGACAACATCATCAACATCGTCTTCCGTCTACCATCCTCCGCCCTATAGGATGCCACCATATCCTCTTTATGGAGAAACAACCATCCCAGGAGCGGCACTTATGCCTGGAGAATCTGGTCCTCTGCATACTCACTCCAGTAAATTCCCGGTGAGATGATCTTTAAAAATTAATCAAAATACAAACACAAAGCACTTGTTTGGCCAGGTGCCTGGGGGCAAATTTCTCTTTGTACATACTTGGTATTATTTATTATATATACACTATATTTATTTTCTGGACATGTTATACACACGGCTGAGTACAAATTGCCATATTTATTCAAAATAAAATCTTTTATCATAATTGTAAAAAGATTTTAATAACATTACTTGAGTCGAATGGCTGTAGATATTTAATTAGAAGAAAGAGACGGGAGTCTTGACGGGAACAGCAGCCAGATGAAATAAAAAAGTTTTATATAGACTTGCTATTTAGAGGCGGTGTCAGTCGTAACGCTTTGGTTGAAAAATAGTTTGTTTTTTATTGTATATATTTGTCGATCTTAAAAATTAATAAGAACATATATAAATATTAAATTAAAATTCAGTACCCCACAACCTGGACTAAACTCTGACAATTTTTCTTGCCCTGAGGATGAATGCCACTAGTACTCGAAGCGTTGGCAACTAAATATAGAACTTTTTTATTTCACCTGGCTGCTGCTTTCAGAATGACTCCCGTCCATTTCTTCAAATAACAATCTTCTTAAAATGATGTAAAGATTTAAGATTTTGTTAAATTTTAATAGGGCAATTTGTCTAAAAAAAACTATTTTTACCCCCCATATTATATACCCCCCCCCCCCCCCCCCCCTCCAATCAAACCCCCCCCAAACCATTCTCACAAAATAAACTTTGAGAAAAAAGATTTCACCCCCCCCCCCCCCCCCCCCCCCCGCCCCCCCCCCCCCCCCCCCCCCCCCTCCCCACAAAATTTTACCCCCCCCCCCCCCCCCCCCCCCTCTCATTCCCACTTTTTTTATTCAAAATCTTATTTTATTCTCTACCTCCCCTCCCCCCCCCCCCCCCCTACATCAAAAGAAAATATTTTTAAAAAGACTAAGAGAAATTTGTGTGAATGTAGTAAAATAGTTTTTGTCTGATGCTGACCTTTAATTACGAATTAAATAAAACCACAAGTTGCTTATATTTAATTAAATAAAATAGTTAAAAATCTTCTTATTCTATGGGGCTTACTGGACCTAGTCGAAAAAAACGACTTTTAAGACTCTCCCCTCCATATTTCTTCCATGATAAATTTCCTCCCGGAAAACTCTGTCTTCATACACCCCTAAAAATTCACTATTAAGTTTTTACGCTTGCTCTAGAAGCCATAGATTGCCAATAGATTCCTCTTATTTAGTTTTTGATAAATCTGGTACAAAGGTTGGTAGAAATTGTTTATTAAAGCTTTTGTGGTTTGAATTATTATTATTAGGGGAATTTTTAATTATAGACCACATTTTTGTATTAATTATGTATTAAAAATATATAAATTCTATACAACGTTTCTAATGCTTATTCTGCAGCCATTATCAAGTACTGTGCACTTGCTCCGACTCAAGTGTCAGTTGAGTACTTGATAACGGCTGCAGTATAAGTATTCGAAACGTTGTTCAGTATTTATTTATTTTTGGTAGAAATTATTTAAAAATAATAGCACTGTGCACATAAGGAGAAACTCTCGTTTTAATAGATTATAGTGTATTTTAATGGGATAGATCATTGACTCAACTAAAAACATGTCTTTATCAGAGGCGTATATAGAATTTTTTCGGGGGGGGAGGGGGGGGGGGCGAACTCATTTTTAAATCCCCCCCCCCTCCCCATACAAAAAAATTTTAAAAATACCTGAAATAGCCCGAGATGCCCATTCATTAAATTTTTTTTTAATCCAAATTTTTCCGTTCGCCATATACCCGTATATAGGTATATAGATTTGAAAATTTTCTGGGGGGGGGGCGCTCGACCCTCCCTTATAAACGCCCCTCGTCTTTATATATTATTCTTCAATATTTATGAATGCTTTTCTTTTTGGCCTTCCTTTCAATTTATCACAATCACAACTTATTGTTTAATTTTATATAATTATTTTCGTCCTTTCGACTTTTAAAACCATTAGACTAGACAAATTAAATGAATACCAGTGGGCGTTCAATTTTTATAAATATTAATAGAAATCTCTCGAAGAAATACTGTATATTGCTAATTAATAAGATCATTTTTCCATTTATTGATATATACAGATTTATATCTCCCACCTACTTTAATTTTATACTAATTATTATATTTATTAAACTATTAGTAAAATTTATGGGATTCATTTATTTTGAATTAAATTGATTTAAAATCAAATTCCAATAAAATTATTTCATAATAGGATTCGTGAAATAATCAAAGACTCGATTTCACTTTTCAAATATTTTTAATTAATTCATGGTGATTTTGAAATATTCTTTTATAAAAGCAAATAGGCCTATTGAATTGTAAAACAAAATAAAATACGAATAAAATACTGTACAGTGAACGCCAAAATTAAGTCCCACCCATGCGTTTTCTACTTGTGATTATTTACTAGTTTTTATTAAAGAAAATGAAAATCTTTATTGGAAATTTTCTAGGTTTGAACCATGAAAGTTTCCATTAAAAAATATATAATATTTTTTTTTTTTAAACAATGGAATAATGACAAGTAGAAAACGCATGGGTGGAACTTAATATTGTTCCCCACTGTACCTCTTGAGTTATTTCCTTTTTTCTCAAAATTCGGTCAGACCATATTACTTTGCACTCCATAGAAAAGTTAGGAGAGATTGTTATCATGGTAGCAAAATAAAAAAAAAAATTTTAATAAATTTAAAGTTATACAAATTATAATTAATATAATAATTATTGATAGTGATAAATAAGATTGCATAGAAGAGCAGTGATTCCCCAAGTGGTCTAAATCGACCCCCAGGGATCGACGACGACCTATGTGAGCGAAAAAAAGAATTGGGGGGGGGGAGGGGGTCTATGAAATGTAAACGGGGGTCCACGATAGTCTATCTCATTTATTTTATTTTATTTATTTTTTTTTTATTTTAAAGAATGTTTATGTTTTAAATAAATAATCATCCCTCCCACTAAAAAGCGGTAACTAAATTTCTGTTTCATTAATACAAATATAATAAAAATTGATGTGTTTTTATTCTACTCCTCACTACAATCAGTCAAAAATATGTAATTTGAAATTTATGAATCTTCAACAATACTAAAAAAGCTAAGCAGGGGGTCTACCCAAAACTGAAAAACATGGCAAGTGGTCTACATGACAAAAAGGTTTAGGGATCTCTGGCATAGAGGATCTTAAAAGACCTCAAGTTTCAGTTGGTCTATTTCACATAACTTATTATTTTGATTTGTAGACCCTATCCCCCCCACAGAGCGCTTACTGGGCCTTGGGGGTTGAACCTTATATTTAATAATTACCTTCTGGCGAGGATCCCGGAATTCTTTCAAATGACCCTCTTCCAAAGGCCCCGGGACTTCAACTCCGCCTACCACATTCTCTCGACTGCCCTCACTATACCAATGGCATTTTTCCTTTGATATATGTAAGCGTGCGCATAATTATATTAAACTAGATATATTCATATATCTTAGTAGGTGAATTTTTTCTATTATATGAACAGACGCCTAGTCTAATATTTATTTATTAAAAACATTATATTTTAATATTCTGTTAAATTATCAGCTTCATTTTACACATTTAATAGCAAGATCAAGTAAAATTAAAAAAAAATTTAATTATTATGCATCCTAAAAAAAATTGTTTCCTTTGAGAATTTTCCCAGCATTGTATACTCTCCCCTCCACAGGTGGAAAAAATGAGCAGCTGGTCACTTAACCAAGGTTCTTCTTAGTGTCCATATTTGTTCTTTTCTTTCACCATTGGACTATACCTTAAAAAAAAATCCAAGTCCTAGCCGAGACGAACGTTAGTCTTGTTAATGTTGATGGCGAAAAACCTTTCTCGGATACCTTAAGTGAGTTTTAATTTCTTTCTCTCTCTCTCACTTGGTTGCTTGATGATGTCCAATTTTTCACCGCATTTTCTCCCATTCATTTTTATTTATTAATGTATATAAATATCAAGGCTTATTTTTGCCATGCAACTGGAACATGCTCTATATATTTATGTCTCGAGAGACTTTCCTTTGAAGGTAATATCAGTGCAAAAACTCGTTCCGAGAAAAATTTATTTGCAAGTTCAATTAGTTATTGATATAAAAATAAAATTTATACTTTTTTTTATTTAATGTTACATAAAAATATTTAATTTCTCCAAAAATTTTTTCTTGTTTATAAACCAGTATTTCTCAACCTTCTACCAAATTTCCTTTTGCTACTCTACAACTTTGTTAAGTAGAAATAAATCAAAATTTCTAAGGGATATTTGACGTAATTAATTTGTTTAGAAAGAGTATTCCAAAGTGTTTTTGTTCGGAATTTTTATTTTTATATTTTTTGTATTTATAATTCTTGTTGCATTCTTGTAAATTTCTTTGACTTTATAGACGGAGGGAATCTAAAATTCTTCCCCCGATGAGATCATTTTAATCAAGACCGGCTTAAACTTAACTTCTTTCTTTTGTAATACAATTTTTATTATTTAAAAAAATTCCTTTAAGATAATGAAAGAGGTTTTAAATATTTATATATTCTCTCCCAATGCTATACAGTAATTAACTATCTATTTTAAATAATCAATAATTAAAACAAATTAAAAAACACCTTGTGTTTTTATTCGACACTTTATCAGGTCTATTCTTTAAGTAAAACGTTAACTTTTAACATCTGAAATCAGCGTTAATTCATTTTAACACCTCCTCGCCTCAAATTGCTATTCTGTAAGCAAAAACTTTAACGCCAAAGCGTTAACATTTTGTCAATAGTAGTAAAAATTAATGTTAATGTCTATGAGGGTGCCTTTAATATTTTAACGCCATATTTAATGCATAAAAATGGCGTCTTTGTCCTAAAAAGTAAGGTTATGATTTTGAGATAAAAGCAACATGTTATCGTAGCTGTTAAAATTTTGTTTAGAGAATATCATTTTTTAACGCTGGTTTGTCAGATAGGCCTACTAGATTGAAAATAACAAATTAAGTTACTAATGCGCATGCGTGAGAGGTTATCGAGGGGTCTAAAAACACGAACAAGCAGAAAACATAGCTATCTATCTTCAAATGGATCGTTAACACCTGGTGCTAAAAAGTAAAATGTTAACGTCGCTGTTAAAACTTTGTTAAGAGAATAACATTTTTAACGCTGGTTTTATTACTACATTTTTAACAACCAATTTATTTTGTTAAATTTTAACGTCTATTTTTAAAGAATAGACCTGTATATTGCTTTTTTTTCGGTAATCTTTAGAAAATAAAATTTACCTTATTTTCGGGTGATTTGTGGCGATCAGATCGAACGGGAGGTGATACTTAGTTCCACGGACAAAAACTCGAAGATCCCGATCCTGACTGAGTACAAGAAACGACCGAAAAGTGCAGCCGCGATCGCACCTGAGGGACCCTGCAAAAGCGTCGCCTGGGCTGAGGACAGAAAGGTTCGCTTCACTTTTCTGGGACTTTTTTCTTAAATCCGGAATATCGGGACACTCACCCTTATAGCATGATAGCTTTTTAATACTAATCATAATTAACCTCTTCAATCAAAATCAACCCAAAATTCTATAGGCAGGCTTCTTGACAAATTCCTTGACCCAGTGTTGTATAATAATTCTTTATATTCTGTAATCTGTATATTCTTCCTTTGGAAATTGAACAATAACATGGAATAATTTTTATTGTAAAAATGTATAATAAAATAAAATAATTATCTTATACTATTAAACGAGCAATGTTTGTCTGTAAGCACATCAGTTTTCAAAAACTGCCTCAAAGGTTTTTTTTTTTTCAAATTTTAATTATTTACTATTTCCGGTACCAATATGAAATTCCGCTAGGTTTTTAGTTTTTTCCAATTTTTTCAAAATTCTCTTTAACAATTTCTTTAAAATTTTAAATATTTACTATTTCCAGTATTCAAAACAAATTCCTTTCCTCGGGTACTTACTGATGTACTTTTTTTTCCAATTTTCTCAAAAAAAAAGCTCCCTCCCGGTCAACCCGGAACTATAAATTAAATTAAACAAATTGTATTAATTAGCTATATTTTAATAACATTAGTAACTAAGCTGAAGGGTCCTATATATTTTCATTTAAAAAATATAAAAAATTCAGTTTTATAAGAATACTTTGATGACTGCTTGCTTTGCGGCGCATGTGCAGCACTGTTTCCCTTTCAACCCTCCTGGGTTTATGCATGGAAATATTTGAGCCTAAACATCAGCCTTTAAAATATCAAGAAAATTAAGAAAATAGCCTTTGATTTGGGTTCATTGACGCTTCATTTCAAATTATATATTTTTGGATTTAAACAGTTGGTCGGATCTTACCAATTCACCTTTAACGCTTTATATTTAATTAATTATCCTTAATATACATATCATTATTATATTAATAAAAATGGATAATTATAAAAAAATCAAAAAAGAATTAATATTAGGCTAATTTGCTTCGTCACTTATACATATTTTATTTGAATTATACTGTATTTTTAAATATTTTTTAATTGTTTTTTTTTTTTTGTTAAAGCAACCGACGTCGGAAGATCCTCTAGTGTCAGCGCGGCTTCAGCAACAGCAGCAGCAACATCAACAACAACAGCAACGAAAGGATTCAGCAGGCGCCGAAATGGGTCTTGACGAAATGGGACCTAATCATCATGTCTATAAAGTATTTACTAAATAATTTTATTTATAATTATAATAATTTCAACTACATTAATTACTATTTAGGCTCATCCGATGCAAATGACAGCAGCTTCTGTGGGCAAACCGCCAACATCTTCCACTCAAACCACCACAGCTTCTGTTGAATATCGGCCAAGTCCTTATCGTAACGAAGGATCCTCTTTATATAACGGGTAAATAAAATTTAAATTAAGATAAAATTGTATTTTAGCTAAAAAATAACTATTTTTAAGAATTAGACCGGCGGCATCGACAGGAGCAGTTCCTCGAAGTACCTCTCGGAGGACGGATGATGGAAATAGAACTTCACAATATCTTCCTTCTACGTCAGTTACTCAAGACACTTCTGGGATCACCCAACAACCTCCTTCTAGTGCTCCTCCTCCAATACCTTCAACTTCTATCTCTACTGCAGCTAGCGATCAGACCAAATCCAAAGATGATGAGGTATCTAAATTAAATGATCTTTTTTTTTTTGTGCATAAGTATAGACCAGAAATTTCTTTATAATGATTGGATGGCAAGATATAAATAATATAAAAATTATAAAATGGAATTGAGCATAGATTGATGAATTTAAACAAAATATAATTATCATCATCATTATTATCATTATTATATCTAAAGCTCTAGCCACTGACTTCCTCTCCTTGTGTGTATGTGCCTGTTCTCTCCCTGGTTGGCCAGAGTTGGAAGAAGGAGGAAGTCAGTAGCGTACCAATTTATGCTTGGGGGGGGCCCAAAGTTTTGAACTCCCCCCCCTTTTATTTCCAAGAAACTTAAAGTGGAGGAATTTTTTTAGATAATATAATAATTATAAATAAAAACAAATAAAAAAAATTTTTTTTTCTTGAAATAAAAATAATTTTAATACAAAATTCGTAAATATTAGAGATTTTTCAATTATTTATAGTTTTTTTTAGATTTTAGAATTTAGGAGATTTAATAAAATAATTATTAAAAAAAAATCATTAGGGAAAACAATAGGTATTTTTTGTTTTGGAGACTTTGGGGGGGCCCCTCCCCCAATACCCACTGGAGGAAGTGGAGTCAGAGAGGAAAATTTAAAACATTGAGCAAGGATAATGCATTTGCTCGCCGAAGCCCAGGGTCCAAGGGGCTTACTTAGCCCTCTAGCAACAAGGGCGGATATAAAGGGGGTAATTACCCCCTTAAAATTAAACATTTCACAGATTCAAATTATTACTACGTTACTCTCCATTTCAAATACTATATCTGTACTTAATTTTAAAAAGATTCATTGAAAATTGGGGATTTCTATAGAACATTATAGGGTACATATAAACAAACATTTTCCATATATATATTTCCCCCTGAAAAAATTATAAATCGATACACATAGAATTATTTTCGATTCTTAATCCAATTATCAATTAAAAAAATGTTCATATAATTAAATAATTTCCTAAAGAACATGAAAATTGATGATAAATTTATTTTTTCTTCCAACCTAGGACAGCGAGGGCCCCCCCCCCCCTCCCTCGACATCCCCCGAGCAATTCTCCTTATTTCCAGATTAATATATTTATGTTTTTTCTTAGATTTTTTTGATTTTTTCTTTCAGTTTTCTCTGTGATTATTTCAACTATTCGTTTTCGGAATCAAAACTTTAAATGATATTTACATAGAAAGAATTTCGAAATTTCTGAAAACTTATAACTCTTCCAAGTGACGAATTTAATCCAAATTAAGAATCTACAATTTTAGTGTAGGAATATCCAAATTTCATCTATCTACTCTTTGGTTTTAAATCGTGTTCCACACACACCCAGACGTATTCCAATAGATTACGAAATCTCGGGGAGTCATTCCCCATGTTTTTTTTACACACACTTTTTTCCCATTCACACTCACACACACACATCACACAGTCTTTTCCAACTTCCATATAAGTTTGACTTTGACATTTGTATTCAAATCTTAAAAAATCATCGGACTGCCTGGGATCCGAACCCCCGATTAGACCCTCACGGGAGGTTGTCCCCCCCCCCGGACTTCGGGCTTTGGAGCATGAAAATTACGGGCGGGACAAGTCTAAATAAAGGGTTCGGGAGGAGACAAATGAAATTTTATTTAAATTCTGCATTCGTTCATTCATTCACTAAATCTCGGCGAATGCGGTTTATTGCGATCGCCGAGAATGGAAGCCCTTTCATTTTGAGAGACGATGAACTACATCAGTAACAGACTTTTTCCGATTTTGATATTTTTCACCCGTTGTTTCTAAAACATTACTGCTCATCCTTCGCATTTTTTTTTTTTTTTTACCTTAAACCTTAAAAAAATTTTCCCCCGGCCACCCGCGACGTTGGGTAGGGTTGGTGATAAATTTATTAATATTACAGCATTTACTCTACCCTTTCATCATTTTTGTAACATTTTAACAATTAAACCAAACTAGTATTTTGTTTATTTATTAATTTAAATAAATTTTTATTTTTTATAGATTGGCTTATCAGACAAATCCAAAGCATTCCCAACAAGGACATATCATACGATCAAAGACATGATCTCAAGTCGATTCGGCAAACCAGGAAAGGAAAATGACATCACGCCTGCCTTAAACAATTCAACAACAACGAGTGAACGTGACATCCTTGGCCCTTCCAGCACATATCAGGTTTGTACTCTTAAAATAAAAAGAGAAAACTCTTAGCATAGGTATATTACATTATTTTTTTTTTTTTTAGGCTTCATCATACTATCCAGGCTCAACACCCGCTCAAGCAAATAAGTCAAGTTCAAAACAACCGATTCATCGACAAGCGTCTGTTCCAGCTTTGGATCATGAAGATGATGAAGGAGGTTTTGGTGGACCTTTAGGGCGAGATAAATTACGAGCAAGTACGGGAACATTGAATCCTGCGGCCGTGATTGGATTAAATTCAACAGTCACAACAACAGTAACAACACATTTAGGTATTAAAGATCTTTTTATTATTGTGCATTAGAATTTCACTAACATTATAAAAAAAAATTTTAATTCTTGAAAATTTGGGCTGAATTGAATGATTATGCGACATTTTTTTTCTATGATAGGCATCTTTTTCGGAATTTTTCCTCTATCCATTCTCTTTATTAGCCTAAAATAGAGAGGGCAAAGCTAAATTGGAGCAAATATTTCTAAAAATAACGAAAATATTTAAGAAATAAGAAGATGAATTGTTAAGGTCGGTTTTGTTTTAAAAAAAAAAAATTTAAACAACTAGGCAATTTTCTCGGCTTCGGTCCAAAACCGACCGATCAGTGGATATTAAAAAATTAAATGAGCAGCCGAAGGCTGTGGTTTTGGACAGGGCTAACCGAAACGAGGCCCACACTAGGTTCCCTAGTTCCTCTGTTGACAAAAAAGGCTGCACATTCATAATATATTATTAATCTCAACTATAATTACACTGCACAAGATTTTTTAAGATTAAAAATATAATCGAAAAATACGGAATGGTAAGGTTTAATACCTTTCTTATAGGATAAGTCACCTTCATATTTCATCTATATTTTCCGTTATTTTTATAGAAATCTGGTTCAAATTGGCTTTGCCACCTTTATTTTAGGGCTAATACAAAGAATGAATTGAGGAAAAAACCCAAAAAAGTACCCTATCTTAGGAAAAACATATCGACATAATGTTAAATCGAGTCAAAGTTTGTTCATATGGTAAGTTTAATTTTTAGAATTGTCCGAAAATTTTTTTTTGTCTATGTTCTTGATCCCTACTATTTGATAGAAAAAACAACTCCTTAAAAATTTCCTCGCCCATAAATTTCTAAATTTCTTTTATTTATTGATTTGTTTTTTAATTACAGCAGAATCTTCAAAGCATAGTTCGGGTCAATCATCTGATTACGAAAAACCACCAAAAAGAGTAGGCTCAGGTCAAAGTTCATCAAATGCCGACAGTGGTCGAGGAAGTACAACGTATGGAAGTCAGCCAGAAGCCAAGACGTCATCACAGACTATCTTGGACACAAGTACTGAATCATCAGATTCTGCTAGTCCAGGTGTAGATGGAAATGCAAGTGCAGGTCGAAGACCAACAACCACCGGAGGTAATTATTATAAATTTATTTATTTATCTTATTTTTTTTTTTAGATCTTCATATTTATTTATCTTTTAGGAATAGAATCTGAATGGGCGGATGTTGAGACCGAACTCCGGCATATGCTTGATCCGAAATTGCATATATCCGGATCGGGCGGTCCTTCTGGAACGGGAGGAGGTGTAGGCAAAGCGAATTCTACTCTTAGTGAAAGTATTTCATCGTTAACGCCTCCTCTGCCTCCTTTATCGCCCGATGGTGCAAGTAGTCCAAGTCCAGAACCCAGACATTCTCGTTATAAACATAGCCAAAGGTAATCCTTCCTCTTGAAGCAACAAACTAATTTCTTTTTTGTTTAATTTATTAAAAATCAGGAAACAAATTTTTACAAGAATTTAATATACACTAGCCCCTCTGGGGTAGGGAGGAGGAGAGCAAAGGGACCTAGGCCCTCACTTTTGGACAGAAAAAAATAGTAATATTGTGATTTTAACCCCCCCCCCCCCCCTCCCCCCCCCCCCCTTAACCCCCCGCGGGGGGGGGGGGGGGAATATTATGATTTTAATCATAGTTGTTTTTTGGCGCCACTTAAAAGAATATAGAAATTGTTGACGGCCTAAGATGCTGAAAAGACTAAAAAAATCCCTTGTTTTATAATAAGTCAAATTTAAAAGCTTAAGTATTTTTCTCTACTTTTCTAAAGATTTTTTTTTCTCAAAGTAATTTACTCCCCCCCCCCCCCTCCCATCCTCTTCCCTTCCCCATGGCCCTGTGCCCCGGAGTTTTTTCTAAACTTATGAATAATTGCTTTTGTATTAATTGGAGAAATTGTAAAAAGGTATTCCTAGCCATGACAAAGTCAAGTAATAAAATTTTTCAAAAATAATAAAGTTCATCTATATTATACTCTTGCTTTCTATATGCAATAAGAAGTAAACTTTTTGTTAAGATGTATATATACACTCTTACGACTTCGGGATTTATCAAAAATATGCCGAAACAAAATAATCTTGTGGTTAGCCACACCAAATTAATTCAAATTTCATTTCATTATGACGTCACATTTGCTTACAAGTCGTTTGCGCCAGTGCTACGTCATACTTGCGAAGTATTTGAAAGATGTCCTTTTATTGGTAAATACTCAGTCATCCGGCCAATCAGAGCTCTTCTTTTAGAGCGGGTAAATTTCTCACACGTAACACACTGAATTCAACAATAATCATTTTAAAGTTATTTGTTAAACATCATATCCACATTTGACTGGTCGTGAAATTACTCTTTGATTTCTTTAAATTTTCGACTTTTTCTCGTTCACTCTTCTCTTATGAAAGCCCATCTCAATGAATTTCTACATTCCTAACCTTTGATTCAATTCAAGGTACTCTTATTTTGTTTCTTTTTGGTCTAATATTCTCATTACTTGTTTTTATATTATATTTTATTATTAATAATATTCTTTTTGAAATATATAATATAAAAAAAAAAAAATTACTCATTGGACGTACTTATATTTGTATTCATTACTTTTGTATTGATTCCTATAGTCTTTGACAAAAAATCCATAGTTAAGAATCAATTTATTGTCATGGCCAGAAATGGGAAGATTAATTTGATATATTAATAATATTGGTACAATATGTAAATTGATATATACATAATTCCATCATTAGTTAATATAAATTAAAAAAAAAAGATAAGAGAAGCATTTTAAATTTTTTTTTTTATACATACAAGATTAAGAAATAAAATATTTTTTTAAAAATAATAATTATCTTTCAAATTCTATTTGCTATGATTATCAAAACTCGCTAATTCCTTTTATTTTTTTTTTTAGCTTGCCTTATGGGTCTAAATTAGATTACCATCCAACGCCTACAAATAATGAAAAATCTCATAAAACTGTGTCTATTGGAGTGTCGGCAACATCTTCTGGTCATAAATCTTCAGCCGGCGGTCGATCAGCACTTCGATCTGGCGGCATGTCTAAAAGCCAGCAGGTGGCCGTTGAGAAACAACAGAGGCAAATGCTCATGTTAATGGCCGGAAAAAAAGAATCAATGGGAAAACAACAACCTCTAGGTAATTATTTTATGAAAGGATATATCTTGTAAAAATTAAACATAATAAAAATAATAATATGAAATGTTTTTTTTTCTTGGCCCAGGCGGATCTGTCTTCGCAGCGGATACTACAGATCTGACCTCGACGACAACAGGTCTGGATTCGATGCTTGATGGTCCTTCTGAATTAAATAATTCAAGTGATGACGATCTAAGTACAACTATCGATGCTCGAGACGGACTTGCTATTCGTAGACAACTTGAAGGCCTTGAAAATATGTATTCTGAAGTGAGTATTCGAGTTAAATTAGTGAAGATTCATAAGATGACTATAAATAGTCGTATGCTCTTTTTGTGGGATATGATCATAGTCTTTACCTAAATAGATGAATTTGAGAATTCTGTAAGTTTTATGCAAATATTGAAAAAGGAAACAAATTAAGTTTAGTGAATAAAAAGTAAATTTATTGAAAATGTAATACAAGAGGAAATCAGTCAGTAAAAGTAGCGTCTATCGAACTTGAAAAATGAGGCTTTAATTTGATAATGAGCATAAATATATTTTAAAAAAAACATGTTAAATTGATCATGCATAAAGGCAATCTCACTGAATTTATTACATAATGAGTTTCAGATGGAATGAAATATCATATACAAAATTATATATAACAGTGTTAAAATATGTACAGTGAGCGCCACAATTAAGTCCACACCTGATAGCTTTAGTCTTACTAAAGCTATCAGGTGGGGACTTTTCTGGTGGCGCTCCCCTACAGTGAAGGACAATATTAAGTCCCACCCATGTGTTTTCTCCTTGTGATT
>JAKCPI010015133.1:0-29877 GCA_023213315.1 Euborellia annulipes | reverse complement strand
ATTTAATGATAATAAATTGAAAAAAAGAATATTAATTAACATTTTTTCATTTTCTGTATACAGGAATTGTCTCTAAAAACTTTGATATTTAAAAATAAAAATTTGATTCAGCAATAAACGATCTTTTACAAGTTAGTAATACTAAAGAACAGGGGGGCGCCGGAACGAATTTGATTCAGGGGGGGGTCAAAAAATTTTTTTTAGAAAATTAAAATTATTTAATATGTTCAAATAGTATAAAACAAAAACAAATCTACTATAAAACTTTAAAAATTTTAAATAAAATCACAATTTTAATAAAATTAAAATTTTAAAAAATTTGGTAGTGATTTTATCAAAAATTTTTGGAAAAAATTTGGAAAAAAATGAATTTCTTACTCTTTTAATTTTTTTTAATTTAGAAGATTATATTTTTCAAACGTAAAAATATATCATTTTTTTTAAAAATAAATGAAATAAAAGAAGAAATTTTGCCCCCCTCCTGTCCCCCCTGTAGGATGCCAGGGGGGGGCAATGTACCCTTGTCCCCCCCCAGTTCCGGCGCCTATGCTAAAGAATGTGAGTTCTTAAAGACATTTAACGATTCAGATTATTTATCCTCGTGGTGGGTGGGCGATATTTTTGAAACTCATTCCACCTGCCATTATCTAAAACCTATCTTAGTTTCATTTTTAATAATAATCTTTTTGGACCGAGAAAAAAGCGATAAAAAAAAGATTCCAAATTAATTATTTGTATATAATTAAGACTCTTCTTTCATCTCTTTCTCCAATTTAATTAAAATAAAAACAAAATTAATAGAGTTTATATAAATTAAGATGTTCTCCATCGCCTTTAGAGTGAATTAAAAGGTGACTTTCGTTAGGGGAATATGAACAAACGTGCGTTTGCTCTTGTGTTCTTCCTTCCTGATCGTCGGTCATTGACGCTCTTATTCCTTCAATCGACCCTATTGCATAAGAGAAATCGCTTTCCAATCTTTTTTTTTTTCTCTTTTCTTCTTTAAATCAAAATGACTTGCGTTAGTGGTCCATTATTTAATAAATGCTTTTAACAAATCTTTGAAAAAAAAATATACAATATATGAAAAATTTTAATTTCACCAGAGGAATTTGTTTTTTTGTTTGTTTGTTTGGTTTAGAAAATTCAGAAGCGTAACCAGAATTAATCATGGCTGAAATTTTATATATTTGTATTTTAAAAGAGAGAAAAAGCTACAAAGAAATTTGATAAGAATGAAATTTTAATCAATTGAAAATATTGCAATTAAAGATAAATCCAAATTTTCTTTCGCACTTTTTATTTCCAAATATACAAAATTCTAGAGATATTTGGGCCGCATCATACAGCCAACCTCAGCAAAGAAATTTAAATCTGGGGCCGAAATGCCCCTAGCAAGGCAAATATCCAAAGCAAGGCCGAAATATCTCTAGAAATTTTGTATATTTGGAAATAAAAAGTTTGAAAGAAAATTAGTATTTTTTTTTTATTTTCAATTTATTAATAATTATTTTCACCAAAAATTTTTGAAATTTTAATAAAATTTTACTTCCAAATAACATTGAAACTGTGCTACGCCACTATTCCAAGACTATGTATTTCTTAGAGGGAGATAAGTAACCTCCAAATTGCTAGTAAAATTTTAAAACAGAAAGGGATAATGCGGCCGGAGAAATATAATTTAGTATTTAATTTATTTTTTGTCGACATTTTGGACTCAAATCCCACACTTCCTCGGGGCTTATATATGCGACTATTTCAAATTAAAAATTTTCATTAAAATTTATATAATTTATAACAAGATTCTAATTCGAACACTAAACTTATGTTCTTTTATCTTCAACACTACAAATATTATTCACTCGAAGCTTAAATCCTTGTTACGCCTTTTTTCCAATACTATTTCTTGAGGGAGGGGGGGGAGAAGAACCTCCAAATTATTTACAAGTTAATAAAATTTTAAAGCAGAAATGGAGTCACAGAAATATACATTTAATTTATTTTTTCAACATTTCCAGCTCAAATCCCATATTTTCTCGGAGCTTATAAGGAAGGGCACGACTATTCCACATTAAATATGTATTTAGATTAATGATATAAAGAGGATGGAGTCAATAATAAATAAAAAGCATCTATTTTGGTAACACTATTTAGGAACGTTTCGGCTATGATCAACAAAGCCATCTTCATTCTTATTTAAATAGATCGAAATGTTAAATTTTTTCGCATTCAAGGCTTTGCTCTCATACTCTCTTGTGGGTAACAAAAATTAAAAAAAAAAAAATACATTCGACTAAATACATATGAACTGAAATATATTTCTATTGACAATATCTATTTTGTATGTTAATAATATAAAATATACTGTGAGTATATACTTTTACTTTTATGACTAGTTATTAACAAAACAATTTTTTAATGAATGTATGTATATATTTCTAGCTTAAAGGGCTGAAGATGGTGGCTTTGTTGATCATAGCCGAAACGTTCCTAAATAAAGAGTGTTAACAAAATAGTTTTTTTTTTTTGGCTCCATCCTCTTTATATCATTAATCTAATTATACAACAGCCACAATTCGTTATATAAATATGTATTTTCTTCAAAAATTGTTTTAATATATTACTATTCAATATATTGAATGGCATGAAGGAAAAGAAGAAATGTCAGTCTTAGCCTCGATAACTCGTACTCACTAGAGTCCCTGATTGTGATTTTGTAAATATTAATGAATATTTAATTTCTTATTTAAATTAGTTTTTTTATATTTTCCTAATGAAATATTTTTTTCATTTTCTACACTGCAGCTCTATTAAAATTTTAAGATTTTTATTATTAGATATTACAATAATTTGGAAAAAATTTGATCAAGAATGTCATAAATGCCTTTATGTAAATTTATCTATTAACCTATATTTTGAAAGCTCTTAGTTGATTTTGTATAAAAATACAAAGACCTCCTTTAATTACTCCTATATGGAATATCCAACTTCTCTACTTATTTGAAGTGATTAGTTGACATCACCGTTGATTCATGAGAAGTAAAAATGATTTAAATTCTAGAATTTAGATTTTTTTAAAAACATAATGTCAAAAAAAAAATCAAATATTTAATCTTGAAATTATATTTCATTTACTTAGCTTCTTAAAATATTTTAAACCGTTATTTTAAGTTGTTTGTAATATATTTTTTACTGAAACAAATACGAAGTACTGTAATATCTTGGAATGAAAATAACGACCCCCTCTCAACGGCCCTTCTAATTAGTAATAAGCTTTTGTTTGGTTATTAACATGTACTGTTTTGGTTAGAATTATAGAGGTTGTTCCATATTTTAAATAGGCATAAGTAGGATATAAACAAAATACAACTTTCCATTCATGCTCATTATATTTAAGAGAATTGTATAATATTAATATATCCCTGTCATTTATATGTCATTTACCTTAAATATCTAGAGGGCATGTTTACATATTCATGTAGCCTACCATCTGCATAACTTCATCATCAATCAATCCAATGGCGGAATTAGGCGCAGACAATGTGATCGCCTCAGGTTGGTTCGTTGGGACTCCAAAATAAACGTGACTTTTTTAAATATTGTAAAATTTTATTGTTATTATTAATTCCAGAATTGTATCCAATTTTCAAAAATTGAATCGATTTTGTTCATAAGTTTTGTGTTACGTCCCATGGGGGTACCTAACATATATAAAATTTCTACCTTATAGCTCTCATATATTTTGTTCACAGACAGATTCACGAACAAGTTGAAGGAGGCTGTAAGAATCGGCCGGAACGTCGACAGTATTGAATAAATCATTTTATAATTAATTTCTTTTAATGCCCTATTTCTTGTCCTATATGCACTTTCTCATGCATCTAAAATTTAATATCTGAATTACGAAAGACAGCTAAAATTTTAATTGTCATATCTTTGAAGAGATTTGACATGGCATGTTTACATGGCAAATTAACTTCTCTCTCCGATTTCAACACTTCTAATAAGTGATCTATAAAAGGTTCGTCTCTCTGTTTGTTCGTGACTTCTCAAAAAAAAAAAAAAAAATCATCTTGCATAATCATTAAAAAATTACATAATTGGATTTCTAATTTTGATATGATGTTTTTTATTGACAGGAAATTTATTCTGATGAGACTCAAAATAATTGCAAAAAAAAAACTGATCTTCTGTTTATTTCCTTTATTGAATTTTTTTTTTTTTTTTTCAAAACGTTTTTGTACAATCACTTTCGGTTCGAACTCCTTATTAGACCGAATTATCTATTTTAATTTTTAATAATTAATTGTCCATAGGGGCCTGAGCTGTCCTCTTTGAACAGAAAGAATATTAATGTGATTTAAATCATTCAAAAGTTCTTTATTAATTCTAATTTGAATCCGGAGCTAAAATATAATAAATCTTTATCTTCCCTTCTTGAAGGCGCCAATGCCTCCCCTCCTCTACGACAAAAATTTCGGACCTCAACCCTTGTCAAAATCCTGGAACCGCTTCTGCGGATATACCGGTATAAATGATTAAAAATGGTCGCTAATTTTAGGGAAATAAAAGTCTGACTTAAAATAAAAACTAGCTAAAAGCTCTGGCATGGGGTGTGTTGGACGACTGAGGCTATTAAATGACCTACCTAATTTTTAACTGATATACCGTATTGTTAATTAGGTTGATTTTATAATTTTATCAGATAAAACAAATCTTATATTATTATTTATTAATTCTTTTCTTAATAAATAAAATGTTAAATATGAGTCCGATATTCAAGTTATACAAGTTTTATAGATCGCCGCTCTAAATACTTCGCAAGAAAAGAGGTTAACTTGAATACTAAATTTATATATTTTTTTTTTCAGTTTTAAAATTTTAATAGATTATTCCTATATTTATATCATTTTAATTAAAGTGAATTATGATTCAGATTGCTTTCTTTATAAAATGTAAACATTTAATCAGTATTCCCTTAACAAGTTTATTTATTATAGTTTGGGATATATATTTCTTTCAATCCAGATAGCCAGGTTTTTTTACACCTGAACTTGCTCCTAGAGTCCAAGATAAAATAAATTCTATGCCCTTGTTAGATTGGAAGAACTCATTTTAGAAAGACTTCCTATATTGTATTCCAAGAAACTACAAGGTACACAATAACAGAAAAATACCTTTTATTTATAAAAAAAAAAAAAAATTAGTGACACGATTTTATCTTATTAAAAATTTCAACATAATCAATTTGAAAAATAAAAACAATTTTAGATACCAGAACGTTTGAGTCGCTCGTGGCCCTTATGTTAATTGGGTTGCAGTTTTAAGGCGCTGCGCCTGATAATGTTAGCATTCAGGCTTACATGTGTCAGAAAGGACCTGATTCACTAACCACACAATTTATGGCCTAGTAATAAGTCAAAAATAAATTATTATATTATGATTTATTCACTAGTCTTGCTGTTTTTAATCTATAGGCTAATACCAGGGCCGCAGACAGACTTGACGGGCCCCGGGGCTACTTACTAATACGGCCCCCCCCAAAAAAAAAAAAGTTTTACTATGCAATGCTATTGTGTCCTTCATGCCAACAATTTTTTACACAGTTTTTGACACAACTTTTTAAATAGTTATACATAGCTTACAATATTTATTTAAATAAAGTTATTTAAAAATTTTTCAAGTTTCCTAAACAAAGAGTTAGAATAATTTATCGAAGCAGGATCCGGACAGAGGATTTCCGGGAGAATCTGGGGGTATGGAAAATTTTTTGAAAATTACCCACTGAAATCTGCGTTTTTAGCTATCCTGAGTCGTGAAAAGATCAAACTTGATTTGAGCTTAAAGGGCCAGGGCCCCCTGAGGAAAAAAATTTCAAGAAAATGATTTATTTTAATTGAAATTTTAAGATTTGAGCTTAAAGGGCCCGGGCCCCCTGAGGGAAAAAATTTCAAGAAAATGATTTATTTTAATTGAAATTTTAAGATTTGAGCTTAAAGGGCCCGGGCCCCCCGAGAAAAAAATTTCAAGAAAATGATTTTTTTTTTTTTTTTAATTTTTTTTTTTTTAATTGAAATTTTAACCATGAAAACTATTTTTTATTAGAATTTTAAGGTGGGAGCGCAATGGGCCCGGGCCCCCTCGGAGGGCCCGGGCCCCGGGGATATAGCCCCCCTGCCCCCCCTGTCTGCGGCCCTGGCTAATACCAATTATTTGTATTATGATACGAGGGATCAGAAAGCGACAAATTTATTATTATTTATTTTTTTTTTTTTCAAACACTCAACACACACATACACACAGTCTTTTCGGCAATTTAGACCATATAAGACTTTAAACGATAACCGTTATTATAAAAATATATATCTAGGCATTCTTATTTAAGCCATTTGATATCCAACTTAAATAAAATCATTGGACTGCTTGGGATCCGAACCCTCGACGTTTGGTATACGAGGCAGGTGCGCTAGACAAATTTAATTATTATTTCAACAATAGGTAAGGGAGCGGGCAAACAGGAAGTAAGTCTCGACGAAATGAAACTCAAGAGTAGTAAAGACAGTTTCGGCTATAATTAAATTTCGCCATCCTCAGTCCATTTTCGAGAGTACGCACTCAAATGCCAATGCATTGAGCCAAATGTAGAGTTGCCAATTTGTGGGTATCAATATACATAAAATAAATCGTACATATATACCAGCAATACTACTTGTAAGAGCTTTTTATATACGATACAGTCAGTTCAAGCGACAAAATTGTTCTCATTATCACTTGAACTGACTGTATCATATATAAAAAGCTATATGTATTTAATACAAGCCATTCTGAGCTCCCCTGAATTCAAAAAAGTGGTTTTTGCGACATGGTCTGTCTAAGTATTTGTGTGTGTGTCTGTGAACAAAATACAAAATATCTCAAGAACGAAAAGAGTTAGGAGACTGAAATTTTATATTCAAGTTAGGCACACCTCCGGCACGTGACACGAAGCTTTTGAACAAAATCGGCCAAAGAATACTGATGTACTTTTTCAGTTTTTTTCGGTTTTCTCAAAATTTGCTCAAACGATTTTGATTAAAATTCAAAAATCAATAATTTGTTGATACGAGGGATTAGAAAAAATGGGAAAATTATTTATTATTTCTTTAAAAAATTCTCAATTTATTTAAATTAAGTATTTTTTTATTTAAATTAATTTTCATTATATGGTATTTGACAATTTTATATGCATCAGAAAAACTTATTTAAGTGTTTTTCTACGTTAAAACTAAAGATAAACACGATTGAAACCAGATTCTCTTGCTACCGTTTGATGAGTCTCGTAATATTAAAGAAATATTAAATTAATAATTCTTAATGGACTAATAATCATTACCGGTTACTTAAATAAATTTTAATATGAAATTGACACGTGTGCCCTAATTAAAACAACAGCAAGGTCTTTGGAATTTTTTTTTAACACTCACACTTTTTTCTCATTCACACTCTCACTCACATGCACATTCACAGAGTCTTTTAGGCAACTTAGGCCATATAAGACTTTATACGATAACCGTTATATAATTTACTATATATATTTGGGGTCCAGGCATTCTTATTTAAGTCATTTGGTATCTAAATGGCTTAAATAAAATCATCAGACTGCCTGGGATCCGAACCCGCGACCCTTGGTATACAAGGCCAGCAGGCTAACCCCTATACCAAGCCCAGGGGCGTCTTTGGAATTAAATAGGTGAAATAAGATAGAAAAACCTGTTTGATAGAAGATAAATATTTTTTAATTAATGAAATGTATACAAGATCTTTGTCTTTATTTTTTTTTATTACAACTTGTTTAATTTTTTAAACGGATTAGGCTATACTTAATTATTATATATAATATATAAAATATCAATAAATAAGTAAATTTGATTTTAAGAATAATATACGTACAGTGAGGGACAATATAAAGTCCCACCCATGCGTTTTCTACTTGTGATTATTTCATTGGTTTAAAAAAAATATTAGGCCTATATATTTTTTAATGGAAACTTTCATGGTTCAAACCAAGAAAATTTCCAATAAAGATTTTCATTTTCTTTTATAAAATCAATTAAATAATCACATGTCGAAAACGCATATGTGGGAGTTAGCTTTGGCGCTCACTGTACTTACCCTCGGAATTCGATAGTTGTTTTACTATCACACCAGATTTTCTATCCTCCCTTTGAGCTACTCTCAGGCCATTTAGGGATTTAACATTTATATATATTAATATATATTTTTACTCGTAGGCCTACCGAAAGGCCATACGCTTGTTTATAAGGGCCACCGAACCGAAAAGCAATGCTTTTTTTAAGCATCTTAGGCCAGATAGACTTTAACCACATACATTATTTAAATATACGCTATATATGTGGCTCCAGACACATTTATTTATAAGTTCACTAGACGCAAGCCCCGCCGAGGCGGGGCTTTCTCCGGGGGCTGCGCCCCTGGACCCCCCTTGCTCGCCTTCATTGAAAATTGTGGATTTCTATAAAACATATACATATATACATACCGGTACATACATTTTTCCTTTTCATTTTTATAATATATAGATTATTTTATGAACTGAAGATTTTTTGTGAATCATATCCTTTCCGGGACTCTCCCGGTACACAGACAAAAAATTACACCGATAATAATAATTATAGAATTCAAAATGTAAATAAATAAAAAATCGTAAACATGGGTAAATATTTATATTTTGTTACCATGGCAACTATTTCTCCTAATTTTTATTTTTTCTTATTTTAACGGTTAATTACTCATTAACTTATTGTTATTTGTGAAACAAAACCTGTCCGGGATTCTCACAAACATACACAGAAAATTTCATCATAATTTGTTCAGTCGTTTAGGAGGAGTTCAGTCACATACACACGTACAGAAGAATTATATATATAAAGATTATTTGATTTACAATTGATTTATATAAATATTTATCGGACTGCCTGGAATCCAAACCTTCACCCCCTTGACTTTTAAGATTATTGACATTCCTATCGGTCACGGAGTGAGGGCTAAGCCGTGCTTTGGGAGCGTACAAGTATTACGTAACGCAATTTTTACATATTTTGGACTCTCCCTCCCCCCCATGTAACTCGCCGTAACATTTTTCTGAACCTTCCCCCCCCTCCTCCCTAGACGTTACGTAACGCTCAAGTGGCCATTTTTATCTAAAAGTCACAAAGTATCGGAAAGTCGCTAAAATACCAGTTACGTAACGCGTTGTTCAACCCCCCTCCCCCCTTGTAAGGCATGGTAACGTTTTCCGATAATATATTAAAACCCCATGAGGTAAAATTTATAATCAACCAGATTAGAGATGTTGAATAATATTGATGAGTTTGTTCGGTGCCCAGGCAGTCTGATGAATTAATTTAAATAATTTGTATAAATAAATATGTCTGGATCTCAATATATAGGCCTATCCTATTATTATATTGAGTATCGTTTAAAGTCTAATCATGGGCGTAGCCAGGGGGAGGCAGGGGGGCCGTTGCCCCCCCTGGCTGGTCCTAAAAATTAAAAAAAAAATAATATATATATTTTTCCTATTGGAAATTTTTTTTTAACACCCCAATTCACTACATTAATTTAATTTTTTTTTTTATTTAAATAAATAATTAATACTCTATGTATATATTAATTGCAAACCCCCTCTCTTTCGCCCTAACGAGAGGTTGCCCCCCCTAACAAGAAGTCTGGCTACGCCCATGAGTCTAATTGGCCTTCAATGCTGAAAACGAGTGGAAAATATTTATATTTTTTCAGGATTCGCAGGGACTTTGCAGCCAGGAGATTAAATAAAAAAATCTTTTATTTAATTTTTATTTGCCGACGTTTCGGTCGCCATTTGAGGAAGAGACCTCCGAGCAGCAAGTAAATGATAACATTTTGTACATATCAAAGTTAAAAAAGAAATTGTGTTTAATTGCAATGAATAATAAGATACCTAAGATCGTGTATAATTAACAATATTTGCCCTGATGAAGGTCGTGATTGGCGACCGAAACGTCGGCAAATAAAAATTAAATAAAAGATTTTTTTATTTAATCTCCTGGCTGCAAAGTCCCTGCGAATCCTGAATAAATCTCCACAGCCAAAAAACATCAATTTATTTATATTTTTTTATTACTTTTTAGTACAAACACTGTCAGGAGCTCTTTTAATTAATATACACTTAAAAAAAACGAAACTTCAAACAATTTTTTTTTTTTAACTTTTACTTTCAAACAATTACATTATCAATAAGTAAAATAACCTTTCCCACACAGGTTACATTATATTCCCAACATACTTCTTCCTATTATTAATACTTAAACTCTTTGAGACATCATTTTTGACATTAGACCGCGTTTTCCAAACTGAGAGGCGCACCTCCCTAGGGAGGAACAGACTAGTCTAAGGGGAGGCGTGAATATTAGCCACAGCGAGCAATTTTCCAAATGATTGCTACTTTTTACTTTCTCTTACCTATGTATATATGTAATATATATATAGAGAGAAAGTATTGGATTCATGTCAAAAATTCGATGTCGAGATTTTGATGGATCTTCACGTTTTGAGGTCCCCTGAATCCAAAAAAGTGGTTTTCGCGACATGGTCTGTCTGTGGGTGGGTGGGTGGGTGTGTGTGTGTGTGGGGTGTGTGTTCAATTTTAAGCATGAAGGAATTGAGCTACGAGGTTGAAATTTTATATTTAAGTTAAACACCCCCGGGACCGGAAAAATAAGCTTTTAATCAAAATCGGCCAAAGAGTACTAGTACTTTACTGATGTACTTTTTCAGTTTTTTTCGATTTTCTCAAAATTTGCTCCAACGATTTTTTTAAAATTCAAAAATCAATTATTTTTTAGATGCTCTTTAAAATGTATATTCTCATTTTGCGATTGAAATCTTCTGAAGACCACTTTACTCCTGCATTTCATAGGGAAGATAGGAGAAATGGTTGCCATGGTAACAAAATATAAATATTTTCCCATACTTATAAATTTTACATCTTGAATTCATATGTTCCGTACTGTCGGAAACTAAATACATGTCGACACGAAAAATCTGGTGTGACAAGCACAGTGCACAACTTTCGATTACCGAAGGTAAGAGAAGTTGTGTGCTGTGCGCCAGTCACACCAGATTTTTTACTTTCTCTTACCCTATATATGAAATATATAGAGAGAGAAAGTATTGTTTTAAATAAAATACAATAGAATAAATAAAAAAAAATTTATATAAATTTATAATTTTTAGCATTAAAAATTTTTATTTTTTTATTATTGTATAAAAATTCTTTTACCAAAAGTAAGTGAAAGTTGTGTGCTGTGCGACCACTCACACCAGATTTTTTTTATTTTTGTCTAAACTTAATATTATACAGTTATAAAAGGTGTAAAATAAATTATTTTTTCAAACTTAGATTTTTTATCCTTTTTTACTTTTTTTATTAAATTTTTTTAGAGCCCAAACATTGTCAGGCGACACCTCACCTTAATTTTATCTAGACCACTCATATGTATATTCTTTGTTTATAGCCGTCTATTTATACAGTCAGCTCGCCAAGTAAGCCTTCGGGAACATTCTTATGTTTGAACTTGACCTCATTACTCGACCTTATTCAATCTTAGTAGATCATTTCATTTTACAAATATTTATTTTTTTCTTATTTTATTAAGCCTTTATTTAAATATTAATTTTATTCTTTTCTGATTTTAAACTTCTTTATAAAAAAAAAAAAAAATTATATCCATTAATCTTCCTAACCTCATTCGTCCGGTGCATAAACAAAGCTAGCTAGCATGTCTTGAATATATTACCTATTGTATATTCATAAATTCATCATTGTTTTACATATTTTCATCTATCTCCTTCTCTAATGAATTTCGAATCCACGGACAATATGTCCTACTGACATCAGGAACTATCATAATGCAATCGGTTTATTATAATACCTCTATTCATCTTTGAATTACAGGGAAGAGGCAGGCCAAAATATTCTGGAATCTTGACTTTTAAAAAAAATTTACATTACTATAATCAGGGATGATTATGATACCAATAATTTTGGTTCTAAATCCAATCCGTTCCAGGATTATAGATTTGGATCGAAATCCTTTTGGCAAAAAGTATTTAGGATCTTGGATCGAAATCCGAAATTCCTAATTATCTGATTCAATTAAAATCTCGAAAACTATTTTTAGCGGAGGAGTATGTATAGCTGATAATTTGTAAGGATTTAAGGTTTCTGGATTTCCAATTAGCAAGCAGCTATTATTATTTCAATTAAATATTTCTTCTTATTTATTATTCATTACATAAATGTGAGTTATTCTCAATTATTCCATCTAAATTGCGCCTGGACGAGGAAGAAATTTTTGGCATTTGGGTTCTCTTGATCTTATTACCCATACGACAAACTCCGGGATATTAACAATTTTGAAAGATTGAAGTTAGGTCAATAAAATTAACCCTTAACTTCTCATTGGATTGTGAAAAATCGGAGGCTTTTTATTTTCTCTTACCTATATATATGCTAATATATATAGAGAGAAACATGGGCGTACCCAGCGAGGGGCAGGGGGGCGCTGCCCCCCTAGAAGCAACAAAAAAAAAATTAAATGTTTATAAAGTGATGAAACGAAACAAAATTGGTGGATGGCGACGGTGAATGATTCTTTTTGTTAGGACTCGAGGGTTTTTAGGCCTTTAATTCGAAGGCTTTACCTCTCTATATAAAAAATAGCTATGTCACAATTTGGACGACTATGATCTGCCCCCCCCCTGGACGACCATGATCTGACTATGCCCCCCCTCTAGATTTGATCCTGGGTACGCCCATGGAGAGAAAGTATTATATTCATGTCAAAAATTTGATGTCGAGATTAAATACACGTTTTGAGGTCGCCTGAGTCCAACAAAAGTGGTATTCACAACATGGTCTGTCTGTGTGTCTGTCTGTGACAAACTTGTGCTATGAGGTTGTATATAAGTAAAGCACCTTCCTGAAACGTAATTTAAGGTTAAAACAGCAAATTTAAATCTTGTCTTATTATTCAATATTAAGGAAACATTTTAAAATATCTATAGGCGTAACTAGGGAATTTGACTGAGAGGGCCGTCAGACCAGCCATCCTTCGGGGGACCTGGGAGGCTTCATTTTGTCTCAATTTTTATTGGGTTGGGGAGCCTTCTGAGGGGTGGGAGGCATGCTGATTTTAAAATCTGAATCTGTGTTTTTCTACTTTGTTATAAAATATACTCTTTGTTTAATTCAATGTTGATATTCATTTTTATTATATAGCGCCATTTATTATTATGTCAACCTGTTTGACTTGTTTATCTCTTGCTTCTCTCTTTCTCGCTAGAATTAATCGCATATTTTCCTTTTAATTGACATTTTGAATCAGCTTAAATTACCATTAAACGAAATGTTGCCATTAATTTTGACGCGGTGGTCTGATTCCATTAGGGGTCGATTGGCCAGCTGAGTGACATTAGTGACTACTTAAGAGTATCCAAAGCATTAATTCTTAATTTCAGACGAACTTACTTCTTATCATTTCAAATATTTGAAACCCGAAACCAGTAAACTAATAATAATTCAAATTACTCTATTAGGAATTCATTTAAAATTTATGTAAATATTAATCATAATAAACTATATAGGATTTGAATAAAATAAATGTATGTTTTATTAACTTTGCCCATCAACCGTAAATTGGGCAGGTAATCGTAAAAAAAATCGAAATTTTTGTGTTATAAATCCACAATAATCTTTCGAACCTAGAAAAAAAGGAGAAATCTTTTTGAATTAAAAACAATAGACAACCCGCATAACTTGTAAACATCTTTGGTTGCTTTTCCTAAACGGCAGGCGCTCAATTTTTATGCAATGGGCACAATTTTCTAGAAAATACTAATTTAAGAATCTACTTTATTTATTAACACGTATGAGAAAAATATTCTAATAGTCTATTTTTCTTTTTTTCAGAATCGAAAAAAATGGTTCGCTACGCCTCTTCATTGGATTCGTCACAGACTTCAAGTATTCAAGACTCGCCTTATCATTTTAGATTACAGGTAAATTTTTAATTTATTTTTACAAATAGAATATAAAATATTCATTACAATATCAATGGATTTGTTTCTTGGGAGAGAGCCCCCCCCCCTCTTCATATGCAATTGCATATTCTATTTGCCAACATGTATGTCCCGGAAAACCAATTTTCTATCCGAATCGTGTTCCCTTGGAACTAGGGTTCTAAAACCTATTTCGATTTTCTCAAAATTCCCTCCACCGATTTTGATTAAAATTCAAAAATCAATTAATTTTTTAGATACTCTTTAAAATGTATATTCTCATTGTGCCCTCAAAATGGTTTTAAGTAGGGTCCGACCGAAACAAGATTTTCAGCCGAAACCGAAACACCATTTAGGCCTGAATCTTTGTTTCCTACATGCGGCCCTGCGGGCAAAAAATGAGTAGGCCAGAACCATAGCAAAGAAATATCCTTTCGCCCCTAGGGCACTGAAAAAAAGAGAAGACGTTTTAACAACTTTTGCCAAAAATTGAATTTTCCAACTTTGGTCACTAAGATTCTCAGCAGGCGATATATTTATTTTCAGACAGTAAGGTACAGTGAGGGTCAATATTAAGTCTCACCCATGCGTTTTCTAATTGAGATTATTTCATTGTTTTTATAAAAGAAAATGAAAATCTTTATTGGAAATTTCTAGGTTTAAGCCATAAAAGTTTCTATTAAAATATATAAAATATTAAAAAAAAAAAAAAAATTAAATAATCACAAGTAGAAAACACATGGGTGGGACTTAATATTGTCCCTCACTGTACATTAGAATTTAAGATGTAAAATTTATAACAAAAATTCGCTCCCTTCTATTCATTTTTTCCCTAAAATTCGAAACCCTTTTTAAATAGCCCCCTTTACCCTCCCCCTCCGTGTATTCGCCCTTGACTGAATTTGATGAGTTCCCAACTGTAAGTTCCCGTAGTCTTAGGTGTAGTTTCGATTTTTAGAAAAAAATTCATATTTTAATCTTAGACTTTTGAGTAAAATTGAAATATTTTGTTTGTTTATTATAACGATAGCGTTTCGATTACTAAAAGTAAGAAAACATTGTGTGCCGTGCGGTCAATGAATCCAGTGGCGGATTAATGCAATTTTGTAGGGGCAGGGGGCGGTTTTTTTTTTTTTTTTTTTTTATTTAAGGACTTTGTGGGCATCTATGGCCATTTGGACCCCTTTCCTATTTATTTAAATTGATTGGTAACAAATTCAATTGAAATTAAAGCCCGGAAATCATTATTTCTTTAGATTACTAGTTTTTATAACATTGTGAATTTCTTCTCGGGGGGGGGGGCGATCGCCCCCCTAGCCCCCCCCCCTCTTTAATCCGCCCCTGTTTGAATCCATAAAAATTTAAGAGAAAATATAGAAATTTTTTTAGATGGCATTAGGCATTAAAAATAAAATATATAAAAGAATATGCTATATTATTTGGCAGAATCGTAATTAAAATATTTGTATAACGTTTAAAGTCTGTCTATATGGCCTAAGATGCCGAAAAAAACTTAAAAAAAAAATTAGGTGTTAGCTGTGTCTTCTACACAGCCGGTGGCTTTTTAACGTGACAACGTCTTTTGCTTGATTTCAAAAAAAATTTTTTTTCCTTACCTATATTTAAATATAAAGAGAGAAAGTATTGTTTTTATTTTTTTTTACTAGTAGTTTGTTTTCATAAATAAACATGTTCAAACATTTTCATTGAAACAATATATGACAGATGTGGCCAAACTTTTATCCATTAAGGACGACATATGCTTAAAAATCTGGTGGACTGGGAACACACAACTTTCTCTTACCTTCGGTAATCGAAAGTTGTGTACTGTGCTTGTCCACCAGATTTTTTGTGTCACATGTATTTAGTTTCCGACAGTAGGGTACAATTGAATTCAAGATGTAAAATTTATAAGTATGGGAAAATATTTATATTTTGATACCATGGCAACCATTTCTCCTATCTTTTCTATGGAGTACAAGAGTAAAGTGGTCTTCAGAAGATTTCAATCACAAAATGAGAATATACATTTTATAGAGAATCTAAAAAATAATTGATTTTTGAATTTTAAAAAAATCGTTGGAGCAAATTTTGAGAAAATCGAAAAAAACTGAAAAAGTGAATCAGTAAAGTACTAGTACTTTTGGCCGATTTTGTTCAAGTTCGTGTCAGTCCCTGGGTGCCTAACTTAAATATAAAATTTCAACATCCTAGCTCTTTTCGTTCTTGAGATATTTTGTTCACAGACACACAGACAACACACAGACGACCTGTCCGAAAACCACTTTTTGATTCAGGGACCTCAAAACTGAAGATCCATCAAATCTCGACATCGAATTTTTACATAATCCAATACTTTCTCTATATATATATTACATATATACATAGGTAAGAAAAAAATGAGGTTTTTCGAAAAAAAAAATTAATTTTGGAGTTAAGTACTCGGGATTTTTTTATTTATTCTATTAGAGGGTATCTTTCTGCACCAAATGACATCTCATTTAGTCTGATCTGATTAGCCATTCGGAATCTACGGGGGTTTAAAATTTCGAAAAACGAAATCCCGCCGAGTGCTCTCATGCGGTAAAATGACCTCATATCAAAAAAAAGAAAAAAAGCCCTGGGGTATTGAACCACTCTTTCTAAAACTATATTTAGATTTAATGTAGCTTTTATGGTCAAGTAGCTATGCGTTGCATAAGTAGGGCTATTTTTCGATATTTTTTTGCCTAAAAAATGAGGTTTTTCGAGAAAAAAACCAATTTTTGAGTTAATTACTGGGGATTTTTTTATTTATTCTATTAGAGGTTTTCTTTCTGCAGCAAATGACATCCCATTTAGTCTGATCTGATTAGCCGTTCAGAATCTACAGGGGTTTAAACTTTCAAATTAGAATTTACCGCAGCGCGGTAAAATAAAATGATAGGAAAAAAATAAATGGTGAAATCTTTAGCTGAAAACTCATTCTTTCTAACCGTATATTTCTCATAATTATACCTCTTAAGACAGAGGAGTTATTCAAGCCAATAAACTTTTTCGTGCAAGCCCCTCTAACATGCCACTATAGACACATGATTTGTAAGACGTTGTCACGTCAAAAAATAAAAAAAAAAGAATAATAAATTAAAGAATCTCACCTAATAGTATTTAAAATATAAAATTAAATAGACTTGTAAAAACGAATAAAAATAAATCTAATAATACAAAACAAATATAAATCTCTGAAGATGAACAAATCGAACGATGCTCAACCAACAACACATGAATGGGCGAGAAAGAGATAAAGTAGAACGCTACTTTTGCACCGAGAAGGAGAACGAAAACACCATAGTTATATTCATTGACTCTTATCCCCACACTCTCATATGCAGACGGTTCTAGAATCATCTCCATCAATTTTGATGAGAAAAAATTATCTATTTACTCACACTCATGTTAAATTATCTTTTTAATTTGATATTATTTTTTTATTTTGGATACAGATGAGAATCCTTATAAAACGAAAAAGCATATTCAAAATAATTAATAATAAAATAATTTTCATTCTATATTTAATTCATAGGAGTCGGTCTTTTTACGATTAGGTATGTAATAAAAATGAAAAGGATTAATAAGGAAAATAAATACCTAGAAAAGTGAAGATAAGGTTGGAGATCGGCGTTTTTAAAATGGAAATAATCGTGGAGAACGTCGTAGATCAGTTGTAGAGAATGCATCCTTGGGTGCTTGTTAATCAGGCGAGAACGGAGAGCATTTCTTTTGGAAGCTTCTTCACATGTTGTTCACTGACCGTGGGGCTCATACTGAAGGTGGCGACGCCGGCAACTAGTGTGGAACAAACGAAACAATAGTGTCACGTGACATCAATGATGCTCTGCTATTGGTCAAATAATCCAAGGCATTTATTTGGTTAAAATTGTGGCCTTTATTCCAACATAAATAAAAAAAGTTATTTAAAAATTTGTCAAAAATAGGTTTATATAATAATCAGCAGGGCCGCAGACAGGGGAGAGGGGCAGGTGTGGAGGGGGCTATATCGCCGGGGCCCGGGTCCTCCGAGGATAGAGTTTATAAAGCCCTTGAAAATAAAAAAAATGATGGTGATGGCACCAAGCGTTTGTCTGGTGTTAACACTCAAACACAAAAACTGACATTTTCGCGTTAATAACATCCAAGATTATAAAACAATTTTGACGAAACTTGCAATTTGGATAGAGTTTACAAAGCCCTTGATCAAGGTCAGAACGTTTGTCACTAGGGAATCGTGGATTCTAGTGAAGTCATCTGCAAAAACCCCCCACCATTTTCCACTCCGTATGAGACAACCTTGTCTTTCTACTAACCTTGGCCACAGACAAACACAGACATCATTCCAAAAACTAACTACTTAAAATGGATTCAACCTACGGTTGGTGGGCAAAGTTAAAAATCATTTATGACTAGAATGAGTCATATTTTTTAATATTTATATATTAAAAACAAATTTTCAAAAAATGCCAGTTGGCAAATGATTGACAGATCTAAATTAAACTTAATAAAAGACTGATTTGGGTTTTGCTGTGGTTTGTTTGCAAAAATTTCAACTTTTTGACCTCAGAATGAATGGCCGAAGCGATTTTTGTTAATGATAACAACTATAAAAGTCTAAATTCTAAATTCAATCCAATTGAGATTGTCACAGATGTAAGAGCCTTTATAATCTTAGCTAAATTGTTACTGAAAGCTACAGAATGAGTGGCCGAAACGTTGTAATTGTTACAAATGAACTATAGTTAAACCGAAAATCAAATTCTTTTACTAATGATAACAACTGTGAAAGCCTAAACTTCAAAATTCTAAAATTTACCTTTTTAAATAATTTTTATAAAGTATTTTCTAAAAAAATATAAATATATAATGATTGGGTCCAAAAAGATTAAAACTCAGGAAATTGTTATTATCTTAGGAATAAATGTGTAAGGCTGAACGCACACCGATCGAGCAAAAACGTTATGATATGATATTATTTGGCTTTAATTTGACTACAAAAAAATTACGATGCCGTCTAATGTTATGATATTATTTGGCTTTAATTTGACTACAAAAAAATTACGATGCCGTCTAAATGGCGACATACAAGTGCAAAGGGTTAATTTTTAAAGGTCGCTCAAAATTTATTTTTATTTGATTCATATTAAATATTTAATAAATTTTTTCTTTAATTAGTAAGATAATCGACAAAAATACACCACGAGATGAACAAAAAAACAGAATACTGAAAGTATAATTATTGGGATTTTATAGTTGTAGACAGCCAGCAAGAGATAAAAAAACTTTATTTAATTATCGTCGACGTTTCGGAATCATAACGATCCCATAAGACTGAAAATATAATTTTTTAATAACTTGCTAATTTGCAAATTAAGGTACGATTGATTAGATTTTCTCAAATATCTTACTAATTAAAAGAAAATAAGAATTTATTAAATCTTTAATATGAATATTTAAAGGTCGCTTGAATACATCGAAAGAAATGCAGACAAACTAAAAAAAAATTTGAGGGACCTTTAAAAATTAATATTTTGGGTTGAAAATTTGAGAAACTTATTTTTTTTTTCGACTATAAAATTCGACCATAACGAGAAAAAAATTTAAAAAATCGATTTTTGACGAATTTGGAAATTTTTTAAAATTTTGATCGACTCTTAAAAAATTTTTTTGAGCTCATCTTTGGAGAGGTCTCTTAAAACATGATATACTAAAATATTGTCATACGAGATTGAAAAAAAAAATCGGTTTTTTGCGCCATCCTATTCTTCACCTTCCCTACATCATAGATTTTAGGCCATTGGCTACCAATCCAGGTGAAATAAATATATAGAATAGGTCTAAATAGCCTTCGTTGCCGAAAAAGAGCTTAAATGAATAAAAAAAAAAAAAATTTGGGCCCCCCTTGACAAAATCCTGGGACCGCCACTGGCATTGACCCATAGAAAAAACAGTTTTAGGCAAAAACATTTTGTTCGAAAACGTTTTGTTCGATAGGTGTGCGTTCAGCCTAAAAACAAAATAATTTTAATTTATATATATAATGCATTTATTTATTATGTTACAATTATTAAACACTTCACAACCAGTCTAATACAGGTATTGTTTAAAGTTTGTGTATGCAATACATTCTTTTAATACATTAGGCATGAACAAAACACACTTATTATCTTGACATTTAACAATTCTTTTTTGGATAATTTTATAGATTGGAAGAGGGTAAGTACAGGTGCAGCAAATAAAGAGAGCCTTTGGATGCCAAATGCCGAAAAGGAGACGTTTCGGACAAAATTTTATTCGTCCACCCTCAGTCCTGGTAGGCTTATACTGAGAATATATACTCTGTGCTGAGAACTGAGGATGGACGAATAAAATTTTGAGCGAAACATCTCCTTGTCGGCATTTGGCATACAAAGGCTCTCTTTATTTGCTGCACCTGTCTTGATCTCTTCCATTCCATAACATCAACAGCAACTTCTCTTCAGATAATTTTATATTCAAAAATAAGATAAGATGCTTTCCAAATGTTTTAATTCAAATTTTGTTTTTTCTTTATTAACCATATAAAAATGCATCTTGAACAAATTAAGATAAAATTAAAAGCAGTAGTATAGTTTTTCTTCTTTTTCTATTATAGAAACCAAAACAAATATCACTTTTGAATATTTTAAAATCTTGAGGTTATAGATTTGCCACACCTGTCAAATCCCACTTTCCGTGCCATATATATTTTAAAATTAATTTTCCATATGTTCAGATCCTTAATCAGAAACCTAAAAAAATAAAAGCAAGCTAAATTTAATTATCTGATATTAATTAAAATTAAAGAAAATAATAAATATACTTACATATGAATTGACAGCTATTGGTTAGGTTTCAATATTTAATTTTTGAATTTCATTTTTCAATTTTTTTATTAACATTTTGATGATATTATTCACTAAATAAAAAGCAAACAACATCATCAAAGGTCTAAAACATTAAAAAATATGAAATAAAAGCTTTTAAGCTGTTTTTCAGGGGGGTTGGTTTTTTACAGTTTTATACCTTTTATACATCGGTCTAGTTTTATCCGTGATAGTTTTATACATGTATAAAACCGTGTATTATACTCGGCGAGATAAAACTTGCCAACTCTGATAATAATATAATTTATATTCCCCAAATCCTTTCTCTCTTTATAATGACAGATAAATGAAATTATAAGTTAGCATTAAAAGAAAAAGGAAATTGATAGTATGATTTTAAAAAAAAGTGCCGGAGGTGGATTTGAACTCGCGAAGTTGGTTACTTGAGAATGGAAAAAAATATAGATTGCAAGAGGACTAATTAACTACTTGAGCCACATGTTAATTTATTGATCAGTGGATAAATAAGCCATATAAGAAACATGAAATAAAACAAGTATTAAAAATATTTTAATATTCTACATATGATATATCATTTTTCATTACTTTTTATGCTGATTAATAATTTATAATAAAAATGCCACTAGCATGCATAGTTTTCAAATAATTCAATGGGCAAACGTCAGATTGTTTATGCCTTTATGTAAATAAACCAAAAACTCTACCTAACATATGATACATGTCATTAATTCTTGAATTCCCCCTGATTCCAGAGAGCTAAAGCCCTTTTAATTATATGATCTAATTTGGGAGATATTGGCGTTCAAAGTTAAGCTTATTATTATTATTCGACCTTAATGACATCAACAACACTGAATTCTATATTATCGAAAAAAGCTTATTTAGCATCCTCTGTTTAAAACCAAATTTTTACCAGAGATTTATAATTAAAAAATGAGTTTTTTTCTAAAGTTTCATTGAGATTGGTAAAGAAATAAATAAAATATTGACTATTTTATAAATTGAGTTTTAGAATTTGGGATCTCGCATGCAAGCCTAGACCCGCTTCATAGAGCGCTCTCTTTACCCATCCGCGATTCCAAATTCTAAAACTTAATTTATAAAATAGTCAATATTTTATTTATTTCTTTACCAATCTCAATGAAACTTTAGAAAAAAACTCATTTTTTAATTATAAATCTCTGGTAAAAATTTGGTTTTAAACAGAGGATGCTAAATAAGCTTTTTCGATAATATAGAATTCAGTGTTGTGGATGTCATTAAGGTCGAATAATAATAACTTAACTTTGAACGCCAATATCTCCCAAATTAGATCATATAATTAAAAGGGCTTTAGTTCTCTGAAATCAGGGGGAATTCAAGAATTAATTACATGTATCATATGTTAGATAGAGTTTTTGGTTTAATTACATAAAGGCATAAACAATCTGACGTTTGCCCATTGAATTATTTGAAAACTATGCATGCTAGTGACATTTTTATTATAAATTATTAATCAGCATAAAAAGTAATGAAAAATGATATATCATATGTAGAATATTAAAATATTTTTAATACTTCTTTTATTTCATGTTTCTTATATGGCTTATTTATCCAATGATCAATAAATAAACAAGTGGCGCAAGTGGTTAATTCGTCCTCCTGCAATCTATATTTTTTCCATTCTCAAGTAACCAACTTCGCGAGTTCAAATCCAGCTCCGGCACTTTTTTTTTTTATTCTTAACTGTTTTATAACTCATGTATTTGAAAGGGGTGGGGGCTTGTGTATTAATTTTTAAAATTTTATATTCAAAATAAAATTAAAAAAAATATTTTTCGAAAAAAATCTCGGGGGGGGGGGGGGGAAGAGGTAATTACCTTTTTTACTCCTCTCCCCTTGTTTTCGCCCTTGATATAGGCCTTATTTAGTTTCAAATTTTCAATTCCTTGCAGTGGCGTAGCGAGGGGGAGCAAGGGGGGTCATCATGCCCCGGGCGCTACTCATAAAGGGGCGCCAAATGGTCCGCAAAACACAAAATTGCTGGATAATTTTTATTTTTATTATAATTGATTTCTGGAAAATAGATTTTAAATTTAGTGTTAGTGTAATTTAATAATTTTGTATATTTTACATATAATATTATATGGTTTTCGAATGGGGGGGGAGGGGCACTAAAAAGTTGTTGTGCCCCGGGCGCGAGTTAAGCTCACTACGCCACTGATTCCTTGTAACTTGATTTATCTTTAGAAAATATAAAATTTTTGAGATGATTACGGCGCTACAAATTTCGTTTTTCAGTATTATAATAGTAGTAGGCATGGGCGTACCCAGCGAGGGGCAGAGGGGGGCAGTTGCCTCCCTCTAGAAGAAAGAAAAAAAAAAATTAAATGCTTATAAAGTGATGAAACGAAACAAAATTAGGTAGGGCGATGGCGATGGGGACTCGTTAGGACTTTTAGGGTTTTTATGCTTTTAATTCGAAGGCTTTTCTCCTCTATATAATAAAAAAAAAAAGCTATGTCACATTCTGGATGCCCCCCCCCCCCTGGACGACCATGTTTTGCCCCCCTCTAGATTTGATCCTGGGTACGCCCTTGGTAGTAGGGCCTATTAATTAATTGTTAATATTTAACTTATATGATGATTATCAATTAATAATAAATAATTTTAAATATTCTTCATACTTTTTTTTTTATTTTATTTTTAATAAATTTTGTATTAAAAAAAAATATGTCTTTGTAACAGGAGTGAACAGAAGGATATCAATCTCTGGCTGATTAGTGCTGCGATCCTGTGGAGGGAGACTTTTAGAAATATAAGTATAATTTTTAATGTTTCCACAAGAGTGCAGCACAAATCAGATATTTTATTATCTTCTTTATATATAAAATTCTTCTGTACGTGTGTATGTGACTGAACTCCTCCTAAACGACTGAACCAATTATGATGAAATTTTCTGTGTATGTTTGTGAGAGTCCCGGACAGGTTTTGTTTCACAAATAACAATAAGTTAATGAGTAATTAACCGTTAAAATAAGAAAAAAAATAAAAATTAGGAGAAATAGTTGCCATGGTAAGAAAATATAAATATTTTCCCATGTTTACAAATTTTTATTTACATTTTGAATTCTAAAATAAACTTTTTGTCTGTGTATCGGGAGAGTCCCGGAAAGGATATTTTTCACAAAAAATCTTAAGTTCATGAATAATTAATTAACCGTTAAAATAATCTCTATATATAAAAATGAAAAGGGAAAATGTATGTACCGGTATGTATATAAGTAGGCGAGCAAGGGGGTCCAGGGGCGCAGCCCCCTGGCTAGACGGAGCCCCGCCGAAGGCGGGGCTTTGCGTCTAGTTATTTATAAAAATTTGCTTCTATAATTTATATGATTGATTTTCAATGATACATACCCGGAGATTAAAAGCAGAGAGGAGGTTATATTTTTTTCGCGTCAACACACTTCTTTACAATTCTATTCTCCTGTTCACTCCTGTTACAAAGTACGAAATATATTAAAAATAAAATAAAACAAAAAAGTATGAAGAATATTTAAAATTATTTATTATTAATTGATAATCATTATATAAATTAAATATTAACAATTATAACAATTAATTAATAGGCCCTACTACTATTATAATACTGAAAAACGAAATTTTTAGCGCCGTAATCATCTTAAAAATTTTATATTTTCTAAAGATAAATCAAGTTACAAGGAATTGAAAATTTGAAACTAAATAAGGCCTATATCAAGGGCGGAAACAAGGGGAGAGGAGTAAAAAAGGTAATTACCTCTTCCCCCCCCCCCGAGATTTTTTCGAAAAATATTTTTTTTTAATTTTATTTTGAATATAAAATTTTAAAAATTAATACACAAGCCCCCACCCCTTTCAAATACATGAGTTATAAAACAGTTAAGAATAAAAAAAAAAGTGCCGGAGGTGGATTTGAACTCGCGAATTTGGTTACTTGAGAATGGAAAAAAAATATAGATTGCATGAGGACGAATTAACCACTTGCGCCACTTGTTTATTTATTGATCATTGGATAAATAAGCCATATAAGAAACATGAAATAAAAGAAGTATTAAAAATATTTTAATATTCTACATATGATATATCATTTTTCATTACTTTTTATGCTGATTATTAATTTATAATAAAAATGTTACTAGCATGTCCATTTTTCAAATAATTCAATAGGCAAACGTCAGATTGTTTATGCCTTTATGTAATTAAACCAAAAACTATATCTAACATATGATACATGTAATTAATTCTTGAATTCCCCCTGATTTCAGAGAACTAAAGCCCTTTTAATTATATGATCTAATTTGGGAGATATTGGCGATCAAAGTTAAGTCTATTTTCGACCTTAATGACATCTACAACAGTCAATTCTATATTTTCGAAAAAGCTTATTTAGCATTGTCTGATTAAAACCAAATTTTCGCCAGAGATTTATAATTAAAAAATGAGTTTTTTTCTAAAGTTTCATTGAGATTGGTAAAGAAATAAATAAAATATTGACTATTTTATAAATTGAGTTTTAGAATTTCGGATCCCGGATGGGTAAAGAGAGCGCTCTGTGAACCGTGTCTAGGCTTGAATCTGAGATCCCAATTCTAAAACTTAATTTACAAAATACTCAATATTTTATTTATTTCTTTACCAATCTAAATGAAACTTTGGAAAAAAACTCATTTTTTAATTATAAATCTCTGGTAAAAATTTGGTTTTGATCAGACAATGCTAAATAAATTTTTTCGATAATATAGAATTGAGTGTTGTTGATGTCATTAAGCTCGAAAATAAGCTTAACTTTGATCGCCAATATCTCCCAAATTAGATCATATAATTAAAAGGGCTTTAGTTCTCTGAAATCAGGGGGAATTCAAGAATTAATTACATGTATCATAAGTTAGATAGAGTTTTTGGTTTAATTACATCAAGGCATAAACTATCTGACATTTGTCCATTGAATTATTTGAAAAGTATGCATGCTATTGACATTTTTATTATAAATTATTAATCAGCATAAAAAGTAAAGAAAAATGATATATCATATGTGGAATATTAAAATTTTTTTAATACTTCTTTTATTTCATGTTTCTTATATGGCTTATATTTCTTTTACTCAAAAAATTAAAGTGTGGCTCAACTGGTTAATTCTTCCTCATGCAATATATATTTTTTTTCCATTCTCAAGTAACCAAACTTCGCGAGTTCAAATCCACCTCCTGCACTTTTTTTAGGGGGCTGGCGCGCGCCCGCCCAAATTCACCTGGTACGGAGGCGGCAACCAAGTGTCGTTCATTTGTATTATTTTAGTTTCTAACCTACATATTTATTAAAATTTTATTTCATTTTATAATTTATTATTTAAAAATTAATTGCTTACTAGAATTTTAAAATTTCTTATAAATAACCAAAGTACTCTCCATGATACTCCATTATCTATCATGTGAAAACTTCCAAGGACTTGATGGGACAACGGCTAACAGAGTGAGAACCTTGATGCCTACACCCGCCCATAGCGTGCAAGAGCGGAGATTTTGATGAAAATAGACGTTTTGAGAGTCCCAGAGTCCAAAAAACTAGTTCAAAACTGGTTCAAATTTTAGTTTAAATATAACAAAAAATCTTCCAGGAAATTGAAAAATCTATTGATACGGCTGCACATTCGGCTACCCCTACCTCTCAACCAACCTTGCTCTCAACGATCCTGATCACCCCGATCTTGGTGCAAAGTTCACCAAGCATGACTATAAAAAAGAAAACATTACTTAGTCAAGAGTGCAATAAAAAGTAATTATAGAAAATGTTTTCAATCATTATAACCTCAATTTCAGAATAATTTACATTCTTATATTTGTTGAATTTTTTTTTTAATTTCGCAATTATCAATTTTATTATTGTTATAAAATAATTTAAATTTAAAGATTATGCATATTTATTCCATATTTCAAGTAAATAAAATTTTTGATAACCTAACGACCGTTTAAAATTCAAAATTACAGACTCTCTTAAATGGAGAAAAACAAATACCGTTTTATTTAATGGGAAAATAATTTGATGAATATAGGCTAGTTAAGAGATAGTAGATCTCACGATCTAGTATTTGGAAATGAATGAATCAGATGATTTTAGAATTGGTCAGGGCTGTTGACCACCTGTGACAGAAGGAGGCCTTTGTTTCAGGATGGTCTAATCCCGCAAGCGGACACTTTCTCGTTGGTAGAACCGACCAGAGCACCGTCATCGGTGTCAGCCTACAGTCTCTACAAAATGAAGATCGACTCGATGTTTGATGAAACACGAAGTCATTTGTCACTTGATGCTGATAAACTTCGGAGGAGAAAGCTCAAAGACGATTTAGCAGCCAATCTCAACCAATATCGAATACTTGGTAATATATCGTTCTCCTCTCTTTATTTGATTAGTTAAAAATCTTCAAATTAATCTGGAATTGATCAATAAAAAAAAATTATTTCCTAAAACATAACGTCTGGGAATATTAGAAATTAGGCTTATTTTGACTATTTTTCCTTAAAAATGTCATTTTGTTTTTATTCTTTTTAATCTTCTTCTGCCCTTAATCCGTAACTCAAATGAAAAGCATTATCTTTTTATACTAAGCGTTCGATGTCCGCTTCCTAGCCCAAGCGAGAAAAATTTATTTGAATTGAATTGGCAACCAATCGATTGAAATCAATCTTTAACAAATAAATCTTACTATTTTTATAAGAGCCATTATTTTGTTATCAAAAAATTAAATTATGCGCGTCTTAAATAATCTAATTTAAGGCTATTGGGATCCACTTATTATTTTAGACTACATTCTTGGTTTAATAAAATATTAATTTTTAATTAATAAAACCTTTGAATCAAATAACCTAGTGTTTAATTTATATATTTAATTTTAATTTACAAAATGTTTCAACGAGAACCAACGGTCGAAAGTTTAAAACTTAATATATATATATATATATATATTATTTCAGAGCGTATGAAGGCGTTATTTTGCCGAAACAAGTGAGTTTTGCGCAAACTTGTTAGCCTCTATACGCTCTGAAATACAGAAAAATATATATATATGAACAATTATATTTTGTCATCTTTTATTAAACCAAGAATTTATCTACCTGGTGCATGAGATTTTAATTGGAAGACTAGTTCACACTAAAATATTCTTTTTAGACTACAACCAAGTAAATGTATAAGGCCATATTTTATGGTGTGGACAGATAGATAGATATTCATTTCAAATAAAAATAAAATGGATTATTTCTAATTTTTTATATTAAAATATTAACCCATTAATTTTCAGAACCCACAGACGGAAACACGGTTCAGGCAAGAATCGAACGAATGTTCGAAGAGATTGCAAGTTCAAATGAACCACCTCTAAAGACTGCAAACCGCTTCTTAGTTCGATATTTGGGCTCCGTTGGCCTTAACTCCAAGGTAATTAGTTATTAAAATACAATACCACTGTTTTTACTAATATTTCTTTCTCTTTTAGGTAACCTCTTTGGAAGGGCTCCAAACTCCGCTGAAAGAACTTTATCTCTCTGATTTAAAACGAACAAAAAAACGTCTGGGAACTTTAGAAATTACCTCGACGGGTTTGAAAGCCGATCATGGAGGCGGAGAATCGGAGAGCAGGATTAATACTTTTGATTGTATCGCTGTTTGGGCTGCAGTCAAGTTCGTGTGCAGACCAATTGAGATGGATCTCCCAATTACTAATACTACGCTTGGTATAAATAATGTTATTAATAAAACATACACAACAGTGTGGCTAAACGGTTTTAGGACTGATGTAATAAAATCGTTTCTTGCCTCCAAATTACAATCCTTTCCTACTTTTTCTTTCAATTATCAACAGTATCAGAAATCCATTGAAGGGAAGAACTACCCTTATTATAATTAATAATAACCTAATTATGTAAGGCAAAAACTTAATTATAATATCTAGGCATTCACTCCAAATCATAGCCATTAACCATATAATATTAAATAATTTCTATATGACAATTTCTTCTCAAATTTACTTAAAGCCAGAAAAAATAAAATTACCAAGTAGTTGATTGATACAGTTGATAATTTTTTTTTTTTCAAAGCAATTACTTTTTAAAAGGAGTTTTGCTCCAAGCTCCATTTAACAAAATGACTTGTTAGCTTTATGTCTAATTTCTATTTATAATGCATATATTATTTTCAGATGGTGTCGTCAATTCAATACCCTCAAGTGAATTTGAATATAGCTTCTTACCATTGATTGCCGACCCCACTTCGGTGGATAAGAGTGCGCTTTTTCGACGTCTCTCGTCGAAAGAGTCAAATGACCTGAAAACCGCCTGTCGAAACAGTAACTATAGCGTGGAGCGCCTTAGAGCACCTCTTTTTACAGTTGTTATGCGCTGTTGTCAAGATTCCAATTCAGCTGCCAAGACAGCTAAATTACAATGTCATGCCTACATTTGCAGGTAATTATTTATTTCTTTTTTTTTTAAAGGAATATTAGCAATGATATGATAAAAATGTAATCAAAATAAACATGATATTTTAATTAATAATGATTTTTAAAATTTTTATAATTTGATTGAAGGTGTTCTGAAGATGCTATTGTGATCGCTGCCAATCTCTATCAAGCTCTAATGGGACAAATGCATCGTAATGCTTCTTCAAACCAGCATTCAAACCAGCCTCCAATTCAATCCCAACAACAACAAGCGCAACCACAACCTCCATCACAACAAAAATCACAAAAGTCTTCTGGGTACGTTTAAATAAGAAAAATGTGTAATATATTTTCTTATAAATTAAAAACCATTTAGTGTGACATTGAGAAAAGGAAATAACAAAATATGAAAAATTGAAATATCATATT
>JAKCPI010015132.1:0-13240 GCA_023213315.1 Euborellia annulipes | reverse complement strand
TTCTTACAATGGGAGTGCATGACCTTCATAACACCGATCTGAACGAAATTTTTTTATGTGTAGTACTTCTTAATGAAAAAGTAATTCTGTTAAAGCGAGAAGGCGCACTACTCAACCGTTCGTCTTAAAAAAAATGTTAAAGATTTTGCCAGCATGCCTTATGCCGTTGCTAGCAATAACATTAACAAAAGCCGCGATGGCTAAATCGGTAAGGTTCATTCTTTGTAAACAAGAAATCTCGAGTTCGAATCATGCCTTGTGCAACTATTTTTTTTTTTTTTTTGTAATTTATTTATTTTTTGATTTTTACTTTTAAGAATTTTTTATTATTAATAAATAAATAAAAAAAAGTTTCTTTTAATTAATGGCTTTTAATTTTTAACTTGTTTTCCAATATATTAAAAAAAATTATTATACGAGAAATATATTCAGGGCCGGAACTAGGAGATTTTTTAGGGGGGGCAAATTTAATTTCAAAATTGCAAAATTTATTTTTCTTTGATTTATTTTCGCTCCTATATTTTTTGATTTTTATGTATTTTTTATTACAATTAATGTTAATATGTTAATTTTAAATTTATTTATATGTTCAATTAATAGTAATGTATTTCTCGCATAATAATTTTTTTTAATATATTGGAAAACAAGTTAAAATTAAAAGCCATTAATTAAAAGAAACTTTTTTTTTTATTTATTTATTAATAATAAAAAATTCTTAAAAAGTAAAAATCCAAAAAATAAATAAATTACAAAAAAAAAAAAAAAAAAATAGTTGCACAAGGCATGATTCGAACTCGAGATTTCTTGTTTACAAAGAATGAACCTTACCGATTTAGCCTCCGCGGCTTTTGTTAATGTTATTGCTAGCAACGGCATAAGGCATGCTGGCAAAATCTTTAACATTTTTTTTTAAGACGAACGGTTGAGTAGTGCGCCTTCTCGCTTTAACAGAATTACTTTTTCATTAAGTACTACACATAAAAAAAATTTCGTTCAAATCGGTGTTATGAAGGTCATGCACTCCCCTTGTTAATTATGAAAAGAAATTATTATTATTCCATTCCAATTCAGTGCCTCCTTGAGGATTTGTTTACATTCATGGAATACACAAATGCAAAGAATACATAAATATTTCCCTATACATTTCCTATGGGAGAAATCGTAACTTTAAGAATTAATAACTCAAAAAGTTATAGGAATTTCGGGATGAAAATAATTTTTCTGTAATCGCGAGAAGGTCCTCTTTATGTATATAAAATTTCATTTCAAAATTCCAACGGGAAGTTGCCTAAATAGAGCGTGACAGACAGACGGACATTATATACATAGATTATCAATGATTTGCTATTTGTCGGATAAAGTTTGCTGGTTGACTAGAAGCAAAGCAATGGAATAGAAATATTCCCCCCTTCCCAACTACATTTTTATCTTTCACTTATCAATTTTTTTTTTTTTTTTTTTTTGTAAACAATAATTGAAAAATAGTGCTGTGATAGATTTGTTTATGTTTAAAATTTTGGTAGAGGCAGCACAAATGGTTCCTGTCCAATTCAATCTTCCTCTCTAATATAAACACATAAAAGGAGAAAGGAGGCAGGCAGGCAATCAAATACAAACTTACTTGGCGTTTTTATTTTCCCCCTTTCATTTTGTTTGCTCATCCTTGGAGCAAGTGTAATTATAAATAGTCTAAATAATCAAGAATAGAGAATAATCTCATTTCTCATAACAGGTTTCTTGACAATATCATTGCATTCAAATGAAAATGAGCAGAACATTAACATTTACGCCTTTGTGAATTTTTAAACTCACAAAGCAAAGAGTAATTCAACTTTTTTTTTTTGTAAATCTAAGAATATACTAATTATATTTTTTGCAAACTTAATAAAATCATCAACCTTAAATATTCTTTTGATCTCTTAATTATTTTAAACCAACAAAATATATTGTTTTAATATGATTTAAACTTTCGACCGTTGATTCTCGTTGAAACATTTTGTAAATAAAATTCAATATACAAATTAAACACTAGGTTATTTGTTTCAAAGGTTTTATTAATTAAAAATTAACACTTGATACGTATTTCGACATATTACATTACTATGTATTAGAATGTAATCACTTCTGATGATGACACGGAATTGTCGAAATACGTATCATTGTTAATTTTTAATTAATAAAACCTTTGAAACAAATAACCTAGTGTTTAATTTGTATATTTAATTTTAATTTACAAAATGTTTCAACGAGAACCAACGGTCGAAAGTTGAAATCTTATATATATATATATATATATATATTTTTTTTTTTTTTTATTTAACAATCACGTGGCTTTAAGCCTTCAAGCCATACAGCCATTTTCCATACATTTCATTCTATAAGTTATAAATAAAAATTATGATAATGATAAAAATAACGGTCAGTAAATGTTAAGCAACATTAATGAGATGCATTTTTTATATTAGACATAATTTTAGAAATGGATTGCTCGATGGTGTTAATTATATAAGTTTGGATTTGTGGGGGATGATATTTCCTTTGAGATAGATGGGCAGTTTGCGACTAGGATCTTATGTAACGAATCTATTATGACCTCTTTCAAAAAATTTACGTTTGCTATATAGTTTGGGCTTTCTATTATTGGGTTTTGAGGAATGTTTAAAATGTTGGAAATATTCTGACTGGGCTTTGGACTGACTATTGTTGAGGCCGGCTTAGAAGATTGAGATGCCTCCCCTTTATTATTATTTTTGGAATTGGGATGGGTTTGTGAAAAACTATTGTTAAATGAGTCTTGTTGCACTGGAAGAGCAGGAAATTCTTGAGAGTCATTTAAATTTAGATTAGGACTTGTAATTTTAGCATATGATGCACCTGTTGAAATTTGACTTTTTGGCTTCTGAATATGAAATATTTTCCGTGGCCATTAGTGATTTAATATTTCGTTGTATTGAAAATTCAGGGCATTTTTGTATGTCATCGGCTTTATGATTCCCTCGACAATGAAGACGACTTGGGATAATATCTTGGCAGCTACTAGAAGAATGTAAGCCGCCACAGCTACTGCATCTTTCTTTTTCTTTGCAATGGATAGCAACGTGACCGAAACGATAACCTTTGCGACATTGAATAATTCTTTGCAGTGGCGGATTAATGCAATTTTGTCGGGGGGGGCGGTTTTTTTTTTTTTTAAATTTTTTTTTATTTAAGGACTTTGTGGGCATCTATGGCCATTTAGACCCCTTTCCTATTTATTTAAATTGATTGATTGACAAATTCAATTGAAATTAAAGCCCGGAAATCATAATTTCTTTAGATTACTAGTTTTTATAACATTGTGAATTTCTTCTGGGGGGGGGGCGATCGCCCCCTCGCCCCCCCTTTAATCCGCCCCTGATTCTTTGAACATATAACTCCACTTTGCAGACCACACCTAATATTTTAATTTCTGAAGGAAGAGATTGGCCACAAAAAGTTAAGATGAAAACCGGTGTTGGTACTCGAACAAGAGGGTTTTTGGCGTCTTTTTTATAGACCCTTGAAGCTTTTACAATTTTTAGGATAGATTCTGAAAAATTTAGAACATCCTCTTCCGAGAGAGAATAGTCAATGTTTCTAACTACGCCTTGTTTAAATATTTTATAATTTGGAATATAGCAATGGAGTTTATTTTTGGACCAAAATTCATTTTCTATCAGCAAATTTGCTTCTTGAAAAGAGTTTATCACAATCTTTACTTTTTTCTTGTCTATTGCGTGAATTGACCTTACATTTTTATACGTAGCAAAATTATTATCTCGGATTAATTTACCTACCTGCATAGGGTGAACATTAACGACTTTATTGTGGCTTTCCACAAGCAAAGTGTACGGCCCACTCTCTGAAGAACTATAACGATTGTTACAACAAATTTTTGCATAAATATTTTCAACAAGATTAATAGATTGGTTCTCATTAGGAAAATTGAGTGAAGATGAATTCTGATTGGGAGGAGTATGATAACTGATTGTGTTATTAACTAATGGAGACTGAATTAATGAAGGGTTAGGTTGAGAAGGCGGATTTACTCTTAAAGACTGACCGTTATTTTTTACAATTTTTCGTTCATTTGAGATAGTATACTGCTTTTCTTCATTCTTCCTCTTCATATTCGATTGAGTTTCCATACTGCTTCCAGTTGCTTCGTTAGTAATTTCGGAGTCATCATTCATTTCGCTACTATTCAAGGCATTAGCAATACGTAGTAGATGGTCTTCCTCGTCGAGATTATCAAAACACCAATCGGTACTATTAATTTCTTGAGGGGGACACCATTGGGGCCCAATTTATCACCCCAAAGCGTAAGGAGACTCTCCACTTAAAAATATAAATTTATGCCCTCAAATATATAGAAAAACTGGGATAATTTTTAAAAATTTATCAGGAGAGAAAAATTTTTATGTTTATATTTATCACGGCCAATTGGACCGCCAAATCTTATATATATTTTGCATTTGGCAGCTATATGTACTGATGCTATGATGAGCGATCTTTCGATAAGTCGCCCCAATAAAATATTAGCTGCCAGTGGCTGCTTTTGCAAACCTTCCTTGATTAAACTAAATATATACTGGTATTATGTAGTGCTTATAACTGGATATGGCTGATGTGAATGTATTCAAGGGATGATAATTAGGCAGCCAAACACAAAAAAAACAAAAATTTTTTAATTTTCTCTGTCGACGTTTCGAACGCTCATCGCGCTCATCATCAGGACAGCTAGAAAAGTCATAAGTTTAGATGGATATAGCATGTCATATACAGATATTGATATATAAATAAATACTGATGATACATCAAAATAATATGAATATCTATAAAAATTTTCTTAACAACTGTAAACAACAAGGATTCCACAACAAATTGCAAAATTACAAGTTAGGCCCTTTATCAATTATTTTACAATTATAGTCAGGCGTTTGCTGTTTTTTAACCGAATTCATTTGACTATAATTGTAAAAAAATTGATAAAGGGCCTAACTTGTAATTTTGCAATTTGTTGTGGAATCCTTTGTTGTTTACAGTTGTTAAAATTTTTATAGATATTCATATTATTTTGATGTATCATCAGTATTTATTTATATATCAATATCTGTATATGACATGCTATATCCATCTAAGCGTATGACTTCTCTAGCTGTCCTGATGATGAGCGCGATGAGCGTTCGAAACGTCGACAGAGAAAATTAAAAAATTTTGTTTTTTTGTGTTTGGCTGCCTAATTGATCATCCCTTGAATATATATTATGTCCGATTTAGAAAACATGGATTTTAGAAGAAATTCAAAGAAATGGCACATTTAGATAAAATTCGGCCGAGCAAAATATAACTTTTTGAGTTATTAATTCCTAAAGTTACGATTTCTTCCATAGGAAATATATAGAGAAATCATGATAAGTAGAGAAATATCTATGTATTCTTTTCATTTATAGGCTATATTCTATGAATGTAAACAAATCTTTAAGCAGGCACTGGATTGGAATAAGTAGTAATAATAATTTTCTGCCCACGGGGCGTGGTGTAGAGGTTAGCGTGCTAACCTCATATACACTGTAAAAAAAAAATTTCGATGATTTTACAATTTTTATGTTGTAAGCAAATTTCCAAGACCAATAGATACTAAATTTACTATACAGTTGAATTATATTTTTACAAAACTCTTTGCAAAAATCGTTTACAAATGTGTGGTAATTTTACCAATATTTAGCAATTTTCGAGTCCAAATTTGGTAATTTTACTAATATTTAGCAATTTTACAATCCAAATGTGTGGTAATTTTACTAATATTTAGAAAAAAGAAAAAAAATTTAAGACTGGACCCATAGGTTATTGACCTTTAGGGGACGTCTCTACCTGAATGGAGTGAAATAAATATTTTTATTTAATGAAAAATTCCTCCAGGATTTGAACACTGACCTTTTTTGTAGAAGTCTGCTGCCAGGTCCATTTGACCATCGAATCACCTGTTAACTAATGATCTATCTCTGCTATTTGGCATTCAAGTATGACCTCATTGTCAACTATTTTTACTAAATAATAAAATAAAAAATAAACTTAAAGTTATAAAAATAAACTTAATATTATTATTTTTTGTATTATCATAACTTAAATAAATCCTTATAGTGCCAAAAATGTCTTTATTAAGAAAGCTAAAAAGCAGTCGAAACAAAGTCGGCCATGTTGGCAGCCTTAAAAGGAAAATTACTATACCCTTGTATTGTAAAATTAGAAACCTTTTTGTAAAATTACAAACCCTTTTCTAAAATTACAAACCGTGTTCTAAAATTACAATGCCGTTGTATTGTAAAATTAGAAATCGTATGGTAAAATTACAATATTTACTCTAATTTTCCAAGAGAATTGTAATTTTAAAATGTTTTTTGGTTGTAAAAATTTTTTGAATGCATAGATTTGTAAATTTAGTATACAAATGTATGGTAGTTATCATTTACAAGGAAAATTTGTAAATTTACTATACTAAAACATACTAAAATTAAAAATTTTTTTACAGTGTACCAAACGTCGCGGGTTCGGACCCCAGGCAGTCCGATGATTTTATTTAAGCCATCTGGATACCAGATGGCTTAAATAAAAATGCCTGGACCCTAATATATATAAATTCATAAATAACGGTTATTGTAAATGTCTTATATGGCCTGGGCTGCCGAAAAGACAGTGTGAATGTGTGTGTGAGTGCGAGTGTGAATGAGGAAAAAGTGTGAATGTTTTTTATATAAAAAAAAAAAAAAAAAAAATAATTTTCTCGGATCCAAGACCACCTTAGTTTTATAATATGTTATTTATTACCTCCTTTTTTTACTTTCTCTTACCTATGTATATATGTAATATATATATAGAGAGAAAGTATTGGATTCATGTCAAAAATTCGATGTCGAGATTTTTTTTAGAGACTCTAAATTTTTCCCATCCGCGGAACTGAGTACACATTTCGGGGGGTGAGGGCCCGGGACCCATTATTGTCTCTATATTTCTATAAGTGTATATGCATTTGGAAAATTTCCGGGGGGCCCGGGCCCCCTCGCCCCCCCCCCCCCCTTATATACGCCACTGCTTATTATAATAACTGCACCAGAGAAAGAGACACAATGATTTGAAATACCATTCAATGCTATTTTATTTGTTTTAATACACCTAGCAAAAGAAAAAAAGGATCATATTTGCATTGAGTTGTTATATCATAGATAATTTTGGATAAAAGTAAATTTGGCAACATCTCATTTTCTAGATAACTTGACTTCTTGACATTTTCCTGTGGCTAGGGATATCTATCTATTCACTTACACTTACTTACGCTCTCATAGCTGTGTTGGTTTTAGATTAGTTGACTCTATTTTACAAAGATTGTGTTTGTTCTATCAAGGATTCAAAATGTGTTAACTTGCTCGCTAAAATATACATTTTATAGACAGACTTGTATTTTACTCTCGACGGCCTAGTTTGTTTGGCAAACACTTGTTGATGTTTTGAATTTGTCTTTTCTTTTTACATAGTAAAGGTATTGTAATCGTAAAGAAATTAGACCTTGTGAATTTTGACGATTCTCGATGTTTTAGATCGAAATAATTTATTTATATTGTTGGTTATTATTATTATTAGTAATGCTGCAGGGTGCTTCGACAACGCTGAGACAGCCAAAGTTGATAAACTCGTTTATTTTTACTTTTGTTGTTACTTTCTCGTATAGAATATAAAGAGAAAGTATTGTAATCGTCAAAAAATTTGACTTCGAAATTTTGATTTTCTCCACATTTTAGACCTCCCTGAGTCCAAAAATTCCATTTTGGGCATTATGTGTGTGTGTGTGTGTGTGTGTGTGTGTGTGAACACGATTGTTTAGAAACCAAAGCAGCTAGATCGATGAAATTTGGTATATGCTCCTTACACTAAAATTGTAGATGTCTATCAACTTTTGGAGTAAATACGTCACTTGCAAGTAGTACTTTACTTAAAAAGTTTTTTCAAAAATTTTGAAATTTTCAATTTCTTTGTTATATTAAGATAAAATACTCAATTCTAAAAGGTTTTTATTCTTTGACATTTTTCCGAAAACTGAATAGTTTTTGAAATAATCACAGAAGGAAAAGACATTTTGATAAATTTAAGACACAAGACGACAGTTATACAAAATTATATTTATTTAGAGTTGAATATAGTACAACGAAGAATAACAAAAGTTATTGATTGAAATTATTTTTCTCAACAATCAACAATAATATTATTATTTACAATAAGTGTAGGGAATGCTCTCTAGTGAGTGTAATGTAAAGTTCATTTACTTTCTAACACTCCCCCTCACGAGCTTAAGAGAGCTGTAGGGATTTTATTCCTAGCCTTTTGGTTAAATCCTGGTGTTTCGGCCCTGGCAATCCCTTCGTTAATATATCTGCTTGCATATCTTCACTTTTCATGTAGGTGACGACAATTTCGTTGTTTTTTATGGTGTCCCTAATGAAATGTTCACGGATGTTAATGTGCTTTGACTTTGAGCCTATTATTGAATTGCTTGCAAGTTTATTTGCAGCTTGGTTATCATTAAAGATTTCTATTCTTGAATGTTTCAGACCCATATTGTTGATTAACTGCTTCAAGTGTATAGCCTCTTTGGCTGCTTCTGTCAGCGCCATGTATTCCGCTTCGGCAGTTGAGAGCGCTACTGTTTTTTGTTTCTTTGATTCCCAGCTTACCGCTGCTCCTCCAAACTTAAAACAGTATCCTGTATATGATTTTCTATCTAGATGGCATGTTGCCCAATCTGCATCGGTATATCCTACTAGAGGTGTACCTGTCTTTTTATATATAAGTCCTAAGTCTTCAGTACCTTTTAAGTATCTTAATACTCTTTTCGCCGCTAGCCAATGCTCTTTTCCATAGCAGTTGTTAAATTGGCTTAAGTAGCTCACAGCATGAGATATATCAGGACGCGTGGCCACCGAAAGATACATGAGGGCTCCTATCAGGCTTTGATACGGACAATCGACGATTTCTTCTGTGTCTTTATTTTTATTTAATTTAATTCCAACTTCCATTGGAGTAGACACTGGTTTGCAATCGGTCATGTTGTATTTTCTTAGAATTTCCTTAATGTATTTTCTTTGACTAATCGATATTTCATTTTCAGTTCTTTTAAATTCGATTCCTAGACAATAATTTAAACTTCCTAGGTCTCTCATTTCAAATTTTTTCATTAAATTCTTTTTCAATTCATCTAGACTCTTCTGATTGACTGAGGCTGCTATTATGTCATCGACATAAATAGCTACAATTGTTTTTTCTCCCCCTTTCGAAGAGATGTAGATACAGGGATCCGCGTCAGATGGATTGAAACCTAATTCCTTTAGAGTAATATCTAGTTTTTTTAAACCATTGTCTTCCGGCTTGTTTTAACCCGTATAAGGCCTTTTTTAGTAAACATACTTTTTCTTTCTTGTCCTTATTTAAATCTTCTAACATTTGTTTTGCTCCTTCATATATAGTTCTATCTTCATTTTTTCTTTCTTCAAATATTATTTCTTTTAAATAGTTTTCCAGATTTTCTGGCTTTTCCATATATATTTTCTCTTCTATATCTCCATATAAGAATGCTGTTGAAACGTCCAATTGACTAATCTTCATATCGCATTCCATGCAAACTCCTAGTAATAGACGTATTGAACTCAATTTTGCTACAGGAGCATACGTTTCATTAAAGTCTATTCCAGGTCTTTGTGTGAAGCCTCTGGCTACAAGACGAGCCTTTTTTCTTTCCAATTCTCCGTTAGCTTTGTATTTATTTTTTAATATCATTCGACATCCTACAATATTTTCATGTTCGTTTTTATTTACTATCTTCCATGTTTCATTCTTAATATGTGATTTTAATTCATTTTTTATTGCTTCATTCCATTCTTCTAATTTTTCATTTTCTTGCATTTCGCATTGTGCGGATGTTTCAAAATCATTCAACCATGTAGGAGGTTTTATATTTCTTTTGGATTTTCGAGCATTATTTTCATCTATTTCTATTTCTTCTTGTTCATTTCTTTCACTGTTTATTTTTTCAGGTATATTTTCTTTTATATTAACTTCAATTTGTTTAGTTGGTTCTTCTTTGTGAAAACATTCTTTATTTGGTTCATGTTTTTCTTCTTTTTCGATAGGATAATAAAATTCTGAAATTACTTTCACATCCCTAGATATTTTAATCTTTTTCTCTGTTGGTAGCCAAACACGATATGCTTTTGAAGTTAAGGAATATCCTACAAAGATTCCTTCTTGGGATTTTGCTTCAAATTTCCCTTTGTTTGGAGTTTTATCCATTACGAAAACTTTTTGTCCAAAGACATGTAAGTGATTTGCAGACGGTTTTCTACCTGTCCACTTTTGAACTGGTGTTAACCCTTTCAATCTTCTTGAAGGGCATCTATTTCGCAAATAATTTGCTGTATTTATGGCTTCCGCCCATAACATTTTTGGAACATTTGATTCTAACATCATGCATCTTGCCATGTCTTGTAGAGTCCTATTTTTGCGCTCTGCAAGCCCATTTTGTTGAGGTGTGTAAGGGGTTGATAATCGGCGTTGTATCCCACACTTTTTTAAATAGTCATTAAACAATTCATTGCACGTTTCCGTTCCATTGTCACTCTGGAAAAATTTAATTTTCTTGCCAGTAAAATTTTCTGCTTCTTGTTTGAACTCTTTAAATTTTTCAAGAACTTCATCTTTTGTTTTTATAAATTTTACATAGCTGTACCTTGTACATTCGTCTATGAATGTTACGAAGTATTTGGCATTTCCTTGTGAGGAAACTCGCATGGGTCCACAAACGTCTGAATGGACTATCTCGAGAATATCCACCTCCTTTGGCGTTTCTCTACTCTGAAAAGGAAGTCGTGTGAATTTTCCCTTAAGACATATAGAACAGTCATTCAATCTTTCATTTTTATTTATCTGTAATCCAATTATTAAATTATTATTTGATGCTAGCTTTAAATCGCTTTCATTAAGATGTCCTAATTTTTTTGTGCCATATTTGAATATTACTTTCTTTCGACATTTTTGCCTCTATTAAGTTTTTTTCAAAATTTTTGTTTTTAACATAATATAATCCATTTGACCTTTCGGCCTTTAAAATTATTTTACCATTTTTATCTTTAATAAACGCATTGTGTTTTTTAAATATTACTGAATGGCCCACATCAGTAGCTTTACCTACTGATATTAAATTTGTCGTAAGATTTGGCACTAATAATGTATTTTTTAAATTTATATTGTGATTTTTAGAAATTTCAAGTTTGACTGTACCTTTACCCATTATATTAGTTGTTTGATTTTCAGATGCTAATCTAAGAATACCTTGATCATTTTCTAAATCTTGAAATTTTGTTTTATCAGAGCATAAATGTGATGTGCTTCCGCTATCTAGACACCAAATAGTTTTATTGTTTTCGTTATTGTCGACTGAAAAACAATCGGATTCGTTCTTGGCGCTATTTTCTGTTTTATTTTTGTTATGCCAGCAATTGACTGCTTTGTGACCTGGCCTTTTGCATATGTTGCATTTAATCCTGAAATATTTATTATTTTTGTTAGTATTATTATAATTATTATTTGATACCTTGTTGGGTTTTTTTGTATTCTTTCCCATTAACGCATCTTCATTTGTATTTTCGTTTTCTTCATCCTTCTTTCGAGCTTCATATTCTTCTAGAATTTTTATTTTTAATTCTTCAGGTGAAGGCAATTTATCTCTTGTTTCTATCGCAACTCTTAAAATTTTCAAATGATGGACTTAAACTGTACAGCATCATTATACTTAATAAATCATTATTTATTGTTATATTCATTTGTCCAAGTTTATCTACAGCATCAGTGAATTCGTTAAGATGTTCTCTTACATTATCTCCATTTTTCATGTTATGTAAAACTAATTTCTTAAGAAGTGTAGCTTTCTAGCAGGACCTGTACTTTGGTATGTGCCTTTTAATTTATCCCAGACCTCTTTGGAAGTTACACAATTTTTTACTTGCTTTAGTTCTGTTGGAGAAATAATTAATAAGAGATCTGAACGGGCATTTAGATCATTTTTAACCCATTCTTCTTTAGCTTTAACTTCTGTAGGTTGTACAATGTCTCCATGTACATATCCCCATAAATTATTACGTATTAAAATTGCTTCCGCTTGGATTGCCCAAGTATCGTAATTATCATTTCTTAAGGGTTCTATTCGATAGTTTACTGCACTGGAGGACATGTTTAAATTTATTAGATAAATATTAATTCACTGACCTTATGTTTATTTTTTTCTTAATTTTTTTTTATCTGTCTGTCTGTCTGTCTGGCCTGTCTGGCCTGTCTGGGCCCATAACCTGATAAATTTAAGACACAAGACGACAGTTATACAAAATTATATTTATTTAGAGTTGAATATAGTACAACGAAGAATAACAAAAGTTATTGATTGAAATTATTTTTCTCAACAATCAACAATAATATTATTATTTACAATAAGTGTAGGGAATGCTCTCTAGTGAGTGTAATGTAAAGTTCATTTACTTTCTAACACATTTTTCGTAAATTTTGGAAAGAAAATCAAAACAAAATCATACAGGTGTCATTAAAAAACATGTAAATATAAATGCATCAACATCCATGACAGTATCCGCACAATACATGGAATAAAAAATCAATCCCAATTTCCGAGACCCAACTGCCTTTCAACAGTTTCTAAAATCTCCAAGTCCTCAAGAACTCGAAAATCTGAATAAGTTCATCATTGCAGCTCAAACAATACTCTAAAACAACAGAATTAAGAACATTTTAGTTTGGTATCATGTTATTTTCGACTAATTTTCTTATAATGTATAATTTGTATTATGTTGGTTTTAGTCATTTATGGTTTATAAGCGTTTTCATTTTAAAAATTTTTTGTAGTAAAATGTTGTTGATATAATGTATTTTTGATAACTATGTTTTTTTATATAAGGTATTTTTTGTAAAGAGGTTTTTTTTTACATAATCTATGTTTTAGAATACACGTATTTTTAGAGACTGTATTTTTTATAAAGTATTGTATTTTTTATAAAAATATTGTATACAGAAGACTGGCTGGATGGCGAAGGCCGCAAGCTAAAAAAATAAAGGAAAAAAAAATCGAAAATTAAATACTCACAATTATTTTTTTCTTGCTCACTGTTTGGAA